>PVHT020000078.1:7134035-7224170 GCA_004024745.2 Catagonus wagneri | reverse complement strand
CCACACACACACACAGAGCAAATGAGGAACTGACAGCTGAAATAAGATCAACACATATCTTTTCAAGACCAAATCTATGGTGTAGGACAAGTGCCACACTTTCTACAGTGTAATTTTTCATTGGAACATATAGATAAAAGTCTAACCTTACCTAGTATTTTGTATATTCTTGTTGGTAGAACAACTCTCTGATTGAGGTTCTTTGTTGCTGAAGTTCACCTGAGCAAGTCAGGTCCTAGTGACTTTCTGCGGCAGGGAATGAGCTACAATTCTTTCTTCAGGATGACTTCCCTGCTGGAAATGCCATTCTCAGGCAAACACCACATGTAAGGTTTGATGTCCCGAGAGCAGAGACGCTTGCAAAATATGGGGAGCCGTGGGCTCATGAGAGGGGAGATTATGGTAACCCTCAGACCGTCATTGGTGCAAAGTGTCAGAGGAAGTGGTGCATGTTACAGGGGAGCCAGAAGGGTTAAAAAGGGGGGATTTGTATCATCTATTAACAAAGATGATAAAAGTCTGTCTTAGAGACTTACAGACATTAAAAAAAAAACTTACGGTTACAAAAGCGGAAAGGGGAAGGGTGGGTATTAGAAGTTTGGGATTAACATATACATCCTACCATATGTAAAATATACAACCATCATGACACAGGGAACTATATCAATATTTCATAATAACCTGGGGGAAAAGAATCTGAAAAAGAATATGTATACTATGCATATGTATAACTAAATCTCTGTACCGTACACCTGAAACTAACATGATATTGTAAATCAACTAGACTTCAATTTTTAAAAAAGCCTGTCTTAGTAAAGAGTTTTGTTCATGAAATCAGAGCACTGGAGGCTTGGGGCACCTGTGTGTCCCAGATCCTTCTTAAATGTGCCGAATCTGCAGATGTCTGTCTCCTGGGTAAGTACAGGAAGTGCTGGTGGGTTGGGAGGAAAGGTCAGCCGTCCGCAGCCCAGAGCACTTCCAGCTTCTGACAGTCACAGGGGACAGGGGACCGAACAGGAGTCAGGATTGCAGCAGGGCCCTCCTCATCCTCCTAATAAGCCTCTGGACACACCTGGCTTCTGTGACCCGGGAGCCAGAACCACAGACGATGCAGCAAGCAGTCTGTTCTCAGTCTTAGATTGAGCCAGGGCTGAAGGGGTGGCGCTCTCCGCCGACCGCTCTTGTGTCTTCAGGGGATTCCTGCTGACGGCTGGGCGTCTGTGGGCAGCGCTGCATGTGCTCTGACAGAAGCCTCCTCTCTGCCACATCTTCTCCCCAAACTCTAGCCCCCACGTGAGACGCCAGCCACAAATACCAAGGATTCTTTAAGAACCATAATATCTGTCCCCCTTCTGTGGTAATTCATAGAACATGTCATCAGTTTAGTTTAGATGTGAAAATCTGAAAGCGTTGCCTGCTCCGGTTATATATTAATACCTCAGTTTTCCATATTGCAGAGTTGGTGAGCTAGTGTGTGCGTGTGCTTGTATGTAGGCATAGGTAGACACATGAATATAAATACATGTCCTCATTTAATCCCCGTAACTTGATAACATAATAATAGTCGTGTACATATATGATACACGCATCTGTGTACGTACGCACACGTTTACATACACAGTAGCTTTATAAAATAGCACGCCTGTTTTATTAAAGAGAGAAATGGCACTCGGAGAAATGGACTGACAAGCTGCAAAGCTGGTGTTAATGAGACACAGTCTGGATAACAGCACAGGGCTTCTGACTGAGTCCCAGATCTTTTGACGCCCACCCCCACCCCACCTCACCTCCAGTTTCAACTCAGTGTGAAGCCCACTGACTGTCCGCTCCAGGTACGCTCGAGTCAGGACTGTCCTGCGATGTTTAGGCACCTGGCACAGGTCATCAAAATAAGAAAGCCAGAGTGCCACCACAGCACAGGCAGAAGCACGCCCCATGCCCACAGGGTCCGATGTCACTGAGCTTGACTTTGTTCTTACAGGACTGGGGTTAGGCTTTCATTGGCTGACTGGCCAGTGGGGAGTTCGGTCGACCGTTCAACATAGGAGGCAGTGTGGTGCGGAGGAAAGAGGGGGCCAGTTCGCAGTCACACTGACTGCGGTTTCATTCGTGACTCCAGCACCTATGGGATACTTACATGTCCTTTGTAAATTACGTGGGGAACTTGGCTTCCCGATCTGCGAAGTAAGATGACATACTGGTCAGAGTTGAGGCTGAGTGCTTGGTGTGGTGGCAGGGGACTTGCTGGGGCTATTATCACTGCCTCCAGAGGCACAGGTGTTCAAGGTGTAAAGGGTGGGGCACTGCACAGCCGTCACCTAAGGGTCCCAATGACCAGTTTTTAGGGACCAGAATGTCAAGGATCTGAGTGTTTCCTCTGTCTCTTCTCACCTGTGCAGCCTCTGGCCAGTTCTCTTTGCCTGTCTTTCCATTTTGCTGATGACTGGGTGATCAGGGAGATGCAGTTGCTGCGAGGCTCTGAAGAGGTTTGCAGAGCTTTCCTCCTGGTCTGGGGCTCTTGGTCGTTGCTTCTGAAACTGTGTTCTCTAAATTCTTTATTTTAACTATGTGGGCATCCCTGCAATTCACAAATCCTGGGAAGACTGAGGCAGTGGCTCATGTACATCATAGACCAGTGTCCCTGCAATAGAAATAGGATTTC
This sequence comes from Catagonus wagneri, assembly GCA_004024745.2. NCBI lineage: Eukaryota > Metazoa > Chordata > Mammalia > Artiodactyla > Tayassuidae > Catagonus > Catagonus wagneri. The sequence continues at coordinate 7,221,508 of PVHT020000078.1, read as the reverse complement.
CATTTGCTCCTTCACTTCTTGGCACTCACCCTGGGGGACCAGCTTTGACATTGTCCTGGTGTACCAGTAGCCAGCAGAGGGCACCTCTCCCCTGCACTGAGAATGCTAAGGGACCCCCCCTCCCTACCCAGAAAGCGTAGAGATGAGAAATAACCCATCCCCGTGAGGGGGGCCACACTCGCTGCTGCTCCTTCCACTTCTCTTGCTTCAACACACTGCGTTTGTTTCCCCCACATTTGTTCCTGGCTCCTCCACCTCCCGTGTCTGCTGGGACAGCCCGTTGGTCTTTCATGACTTTTGTTGGAAGAGGGAGCTTTGGACTCGGAGGGGGTGGCTTCTCCAGAAAGCCTGGGGACTGCCCGCCATCACTCCTCCAGGTCTTTGTTGAGAGAGACCTTCCAGTCGTGTGTGGAACTTTGGTTTATTAAATCCGATGAGTTCTATATTTCTGCCACATGTCACGGATCACCCACGTTGACTGAGCCCTGCCAGAGCCGGGCTGCTGTTACCCTGAAATGAAGCCAGATTTTTTTTTTAAGTGGGTGGGGGTAATTCCAGTTTGGTGCAATAAATTATATGGTTCTGCCTGATTTGCTTTGCTCTGGGCTGGGAGCACTCGTGATGGAACATATCTTGCAATGTGTGTCTATCAGGGTGGTGGAGCCAGGGTGAGTGGCAGTGAGGGAGGGAATATTAATTTTCTGAAGTGAGCGGGTTGAAGAATAGATACAAATATAGCCCCTGGCTTTTCTCCTCCACTGTCTTCCCCAACTCAGCCTCTCCTTTCTACTTCTGTGCTTTCAATACTTGGGGCTGGCTTTCTAAAATTCCATGAAGAAGTTTGGGGACTCAAGTTACCCATGAAAGGGGTGACAATTCCTTGTGCTCCTGTATACTTCTCTGTCCCAGGAGGAAACTCTGGGGACTTAGAACACCAGGACATATGCCCTTTAGAAGTTCATTATTTTCTGTGAGGAGGCTATTAGGCTTTGAAGGAGGGTGCTGGAGCGGGGAGAGACCATAGATTCTCACACATATTTAAGTGTGGTTAGTTTTCTGGGAAGATGAGCGTGGAACTGCATAGGGAAGGAAAGATGGCTTAAACTTTCTTTCTTTTCATTAAATGGGAGATTAGAGCCATCTGGACTTGGGGAGCAGGGGACTGGTATAAAAAAACTTTATGGGAGAGTCCAGGGAGGATTAAGTGAAAAATCTTTTAAATTCTGACTCTGTGCCTAATCTAATCCAGTTCCTAATCTACGGCTCGCTTTGTTAATCTGTGAAACTGGGAATAAAATCCACCTCACAGGACTGTCGTGAGTTTAGGTGAGAAAATATGGGTGACATCAAGAGAGCTTAGTGAACATTTATTTTTTACTTTCAACACAGTTCTGAGGAGGGGATTCAGGCTGTTGTCAGGAAATATTTGTCTTCCACAACTTCTCTTTGAAGGCGCAGGGCTCAGCACTCAGACCCAATAGTATGACTTTCATGGCTTTGCAGGTCCATAGAAAAGCCTATAGATCCAAGAAGGACTTTTTATAGAGAAACTTGGAATCACATTTTGAAGACACTTTTATTTATAAATGTGCCCTTCATTTATTTCCAAAACAAAGAGATTTAAGTAAGCCCAAGATTGTATTCCTTATTCAGGATCACTGTGTATAATTAATTCCAGGTTTGGAACCTTACAAATAAAGTTTTAAAAAAATTCAGTGAGATATTCAAAAGGCATCTGAAAAATTCCTTGGTGAATAAGTAAAACATTCTTTCCCCAAGTTCAGAGAATTCTAAGCTCTCTATTTTGTAAAAAAAATTGCTTCAGAAACCTTACTTTTGATTGCTTCTCGGCCTTTTGACTAAGATCAAGTGTAGAAATCATACTTTTGGAAAAATCTTAGCTGACCAGAGTGGCGAAAACTTCTTTCTCTTTGTAACATTTACTAGCACTTGTTCCCCCGTGGGATGGAGTTGAGTTGGGGGTGGCTGCGTCGGAGTGGTGGATGGAATCTTGGGCTGTCTTCTCCACATTATATGATTTGTTGAAAGCCTGAACTCTGGTGAGAATCATTGCTTTCCAAGTAAAAATGAGTCTCCTTTCTTTGCTAATCTCTTTGTTTTGTTCTAAAAAGCTCTCTGCTTTCTGGATAGCACCTAAATACCTATTTCAAGTTAAAAAATTTCTTAACATTTTTGCCTACTATAACCTTGCGGATAAAAAGCTTAAGCAATTTTTTAAGCTGATAGATTTTAAAAGAAAGATTTAGAATCCTTTGGCAGTCAGAGGATTGAGCTGGGAAGACTTGTTCACGATCCTATGAGGGTGCCATACTGTTAGAGAAGCTTCCCTTTTGCTTAAACTCATTGCCTTTCTCACTCTTGGCTTCCCAGCTGTCCCTCCCCTCCCCACCCCCACCCCCAGTCTTTTACTCTTCTCAACCCAGGTACCAGTGAGCACTCTATTTCTCCATGTTCTCTGCCTGGGAATGGCCAGTCTCCATTACTCAGTCTTCCCAAGATATATTATTATAGGAAATTAACTAACAGTGGTGTTGGCATTAACTAACAATGGAGCTGGTAACCCTCAGCTCTGTCTGCAGGTTCCTTGACTATGCAAATATTCACTTTTTCCCCAAAGAAATTTTCATGGTGATATTTTCTCCTCTGTTTGACCTGCCAAAATGTGAACCTTATTAAAAGAACTTATTCATTTAAAGTCTCTTGAGTGATAGATTTTGTTCTGTGGGATCACATGGAATTTCCTAAATCTTTCCTGAAGCACTCGACTATGGAATGCCATATCTATATCTACTTGAATGTCTCTAAACTGTGCTATTAGCAGAATAAGCACTTAGGATTCTCTAAGTATCTTGGAGAGTGAACTGGTACTAAAAATAAAGAATCTATTTCAAAATGAGAAAGAAAATTAGGTAGGCATAGAAGATCATTGAAAAACCCTACATCCATCAAAATGAAGAGCTCACTGCTTATTATCATAGCCACAGGATTATTTTTTAATGCCTTGGACTCTAAATAGATTTATTTTATACTTTTCTGTTTTCTGTGTCATTATAATTCAGTACTCATTGAGTTCCCTTCTTGTGCTAGAAGACATTATATATTTCACTGGGCAAGCCTTGAAATGCCCAAAGAGAGGCATGAGATTTCATCATCTCTGACCACATCTCTGCTCTGTTTTTAAGAATTACTAGCTTTATCTTTGAAGTGGATCAGCATTGAAGGCAAAAGGAAGATGGGGGTGGTGGGCCTCAGAGAGGTTGGCACCTTCTTTGGCAAAACTTAAGTTATGCTATATTTTGTCTTCCGTATAGAATTTTGGACAATGAGCGATTATTTTCCAGCATCCGTTAAAGAACTTCCTGAGTCTTCCTTATTCCCCTGGTTCACTCAATACATACTTGTTGAGCATCTCAGTGTTTATAGCACTGGTTTATCCAGAGGGGGAAGCAATGCCGTAGAAAATAGTGCCTCTACCACTTTCCTGAAAATTTATACGCAGTTGCACTTAGGGAGAAAATACATAGAACACAACATTTTAAAAGTAACAATGAATCAATAAAAGAACAAATGAAGGTATTAAATTCAACAGGAGCGAAATCAGTGCATTTTCAAGGAGTTAGGAGGCAGGAGAGGGCACAAACGTGGAGCTGACAGCTTGGGTGAGAAGAAAAAGTTTTATGTGTTGGTTATTCACACACACATATATGCACGCACAGATGCACACACATACATATCCATTTTCTGCTCTGCTCTCAGTCTTCAAAGGAAGGCTGAATGCCATGCACTGCATTTCCAGCTTCCTTGTGTTCTGGCTTCCTGTTGGTTTAATCAGTGGTAGGCTTGCCAACAGCAGGCAAGCCGAGAGACTAAGTTCTTCCTCTGATCCCTGCTTGACTGTGACTTTGACAGCAGCTTCACCATCCTCTCTACTTCCCTTCGGAGTCTTGTCAGGCAGCCCCTCTTCCAGGTAACGTGATCTCTGTTGCTGTGCAGGTGGAGTGGATGACAGATCGTTCCTGTAATTCCCTACACACTCACGGCACCTTTCATTTGTTAAGGCTTTTGAGTTCATTGTCTTGCCTCCAAGTGGGATAGACACCAGAGATTTGCCAGGTGCAGAAAACAGAATGAATGGATACCAAGGGCAGTAACAAACTTGGGCAAACCCAGTTGGGCAGAGGAATGGATTTAGTGAGAGGGTGTACCACACAAGGTAAGTTTGGAGAAGGTGGTAGAGGTCAGGTAGGGAGAGACATCAGCTACCAAGATGGCAGAGTCCTCCTGTGAAAAGAAGTCACAGGAGCTTCTGGGGTAAAGAAATCATAAGACAAAATGGTGTAGAAAAATCAATCTGGTGGTTAAATATGGACTAGGATAGAGAAAGGACAGACTGGAGGTAAGAGAATCGTTGGGGGAGTGGTTACAGAAACCCTGGAATTTTTGCTGAGGAAGCGTGTTGGTCTGTCATGTCAGGAGCACTCTTGAGATTTGAGGTTTTAGCCCTACAGACATCTTGAGTCTGGAGAGGTCACAGCTTGGGTGCCAGCTGAGACTTTCAATATATGTGTACATCGGAAGTAATTTTGACTTCTTTTGGGTGACTGTGGAAGTTAGAGAACACCTTAGCATCTGGTAACACACCTTTGCACAATGAAAATGACTGAACAAATGACCCAAGGACTCCGCAGCATGGAGCATTTTAAAGGGGACATGTTTTCAGCTCAGTAATGTGTTTTGAGTTAGGGAATCCAAATATTACACTTCTGACAGATGTTGGAAGAGTATCTGCATTTCCCTGATTAGTTTCTGGTGGCTGCAGCTGATGTCCCCCTCTTAAGGTCTGGAAGTCCTGAAATTTGGATGATGCAAGCGGTGAAGCTATAAGGTAATTGGTCCTTTGTAAACAGAGTTGGTTGGAAATCATGGGGACCTTTCAAGAGCAAGTCTCAACTTTCCTGAGTCTAATTTGAAGTCCCACAGGCAGAAAGGATATGGTGCAAGATCTCCCAGTGATGATCGTGGGTTCCTCCTTTTTGCTGTGTGTAGTTGGACTTCAATATGGTATTGCCCTAATGAAAAACAAGATGCATAGAGATGCTAAGAACAAGGTTTCTCAACAGTGGCACTATTGATATTTTGGGCCAGATGATTCCTTGGGAGCTGTCCTGTGCATTATAAGATGTTTCATGGCATCCTTGGCCTCTACCCACTAGATGCCAGGAGCACTCCACTCTTCCCTCCCAGTTGTGATAACTAAAAAATGTCCCTGGATACTCTCAAATGTTCCCTGGGGAAAAAAAATCATACCTGATTGAGAACCACTGCTAAGAGAAAGTGATAATAAAAATACTCTCTTTGGTAAATTAAAACAATTCTTTGCAAGTGACCAGTGATGCACATTCATAAGAAACTGATAGCAGTAAGAGCTTGATGTGATACACCCTTGACCTTAGCCACTCCAGCACCATGGTTTCCCGCGCTCTAATTAGTCAGCTAAAGGCAATGGCAAGCAATACATTTTCTAGCCAGGCAGTGTAGCCTTATGTTTGATGGTCAACTGGACCATCCATGGCTATTTAACTTCAGCTTGGGAATTTCTTATTGGTATCACCACGAAGGCTCCTGATACCTCACTGCCACTTTACTATATATTCTTGGAGTTTGATTATTCAATTAGGACAGGAAAAGGAATCCAGCCTTCTCTATCCTTATAAGTTTTTGAAGACTCTCTAGTAGTTAGAAATGTCTAGGTATCCCTAGGTCAGTATTTTTCAGCATCGGCCCACTAGTTGTGTACCATTTGTAGATTATAAAGTCATTAGTGGGCTGTAATCAATATTCTTTAATGAAATGAAATAAAATTGAAAACATTAGATTGCATCACACAAGATATGAGTAGATACTGAGAACTTTTGGTTCTGTGTGTGCAGGTGTGTTTTCTTTGGGTCATTACAAAGTAAAGTGATTAAAATACTTGATTACAAACAGGCATGATGCTAGGAGCTGTGGGGAGTTTAAAAATGAAGAGGATGTAATTTATGTTTTCAATATTTAAGTAGTACAAGTTTCAAATACTGGCTTATGATGATGATGAAGCTTTGCAGGTTCTGCTTGGCAAATATGTGAAACAGATATGGACTTCAGAAATCTCTGAAGGCTGGGATGGCTTGTTAAAGCTGTGTGGGGAAGACAGGGTTAGAGTGGGCTGGAGCCCATAACCAGAGGAGACTTGTGGATCTGTGTGGGAAGGGGAGGTGGTGCAGTGCAGGCTGCTGGTAAAATGTGATGGAAGACAGTTAGTGGACAGTTTGTCAGAGGATTTTTATCTAGGCAGTTTAGAATAAATTCTAAAGTTTTGTAGCGGCCAACTTTGGAGAAAAAGTCCAAGGGGTTTGACTTTTCTTTTTCTTAGTTTAGGCAAAGTCATAGAAGGCTCTGGGCCATGGGTTCCAAGATGAGCAGGCTATTTAATTCATTCTTTCATTGAACAGTAGTTGTCAGTCACTTATTATATAATGAGAAGTGAGGTAAAAAGATGCATAATATCTGGGTCTTTCCTCAACTTTCTTGAAGTCTGGAGAGAGAACCACACACACACATAATAGCCCCTGGAGTGATACAAAGAATGGCTTACAAGCAATCAGAAGAATGAGAGACTGAATTTGCTTGACCCGTTGAGGATTTGTAGAGATGGGCAAGGACTTCCTGGGCAAAGTCAGAAGAAAGAGGAATGAATAATGAATCCAGTTGGACTGGGGCATCTGCATGTGAAAGGGAATGTTTGAGTGCAATAAAATTTCATGGTGTGGGGTTCCCGCTGTGGCCGCCCATCCCACTGAACCACAGTGGGAACCCCACCCCATGAAATTTTCTTGTATCCCATCCCTCATTATCCTGTGAAATCTAGGGTGAGCCAGGCTTTGGTGTCCCTGGGATTGAGGGCATCAGCAAGTTAACAAGGAATAGCAAAGTGTGTTGACCCCTGCTAAGCGTATTGTTCATCGAATAGAAGACAAATAAAAATAATAAAAGAATTTTGGGTGTTCAACTCCTTTTTCTTTAAGTGATCTTTTAGTTTGTTTGTTTGTTTAAACATCGAAGAAAAGAAACAATAAAAGGGCGATATTCAAGCAGCTCCTAAAACATGACATCAAGTCTCCACTTTATTTCTAGGGCCCACGGCCCTGGAAAGCAGCTTATACAAGACCAGATTTCTAGGGCCTTTATATTTCCTTCCCTCTGTGGATCAATAAATTAAGCAACACGTCAATACCGAGACAGCAGATGAACATCTGTCAGGGAGAACTGGTCCTGGGGGCTTTGTGCTCTGGTATGGAAAGTGTTTGATCTCCGTGTGCCGTCATAAAAGATGGGAGAGAGTTTATTATCTTTTATGATCCTGACTTACTAACAATACCTGACAGGGTGATTGTGTCTCGGCCTCTGGTTGGAACTGGGGATGTTCTCGGTGGCTTATGCCCGTATGAGGTACAGGAACTTGCTGGTGAAACATCAAAACGAACTATAATAGGCCTCTGGCAATGGGATTCAGAACAGCTGCAGGGCTCTCTTCTACAAGGGGCTGGCAGGAGGGAGAAAAATGAAAGTAGAGCAATCAATCTCTATAGCATTCTATATATTAATAACGTTTGCCAGCTCCAGACTTTGTCTAATCAATACCGGATGCAGGGGGTTGCAGTGCTCTGCGCTACTCTGTGTGCCTCGTCCAAACAGCCTGAGCCCGTGGCCCAGAGAAGGGGGTGCCCATAAATGCTCATCCAGTGCATCCTCTGGTGTCTACAACTGGGCTAAAAAGTTAATTGTTAACATTTCATGACTTGTATGTATTCTTTAGAAAATGTCTATTCAGGTCTTCTGTCAATTGAAGAAAATTTTATATTGAGTTGTAAAAAAAAAAAAAACACCATTTCATGACAAGCACCCATTCCCAAAGAGGCTGGACAGCCCGCCGTTTGTCCTCCTCAGTCTGTCTCACACGTCTTGTTTGTGATTTCTTTAGTGCCCAAGAGTTTTCCCATGAGACTAGCAGAGGCGAAGCGTGGTGCAGCCGCCAGGGGGAGCCCGTGGGGCAGAGCCCTGGGGGATGCTGTGAGCCTCCGACATCCAGAAGAAAAACATTGATTTCATGGAGTTCTGGGATTAGAGATGATTGTAAACACTTGGGGGACTCACTGAGTGCAGACATTTGTAAAACAGTAAAAGTACAAACGAAAATCGTCTCGTGCCATCGAGGGATGTTATTTAGCTTAAGTCTGAAGACACAGAGAAGGATTTTCCTCTTTGGAAGGTTTAATTGCTGGAAGGCAGTGGTGAGTCCCCGAGCGGTTCTTGCTAGCAAGGGAAGTGGAATGTAGCATACACAGATAGGGGTGCTGTGGGAGAGGCATTTCGGCTCACATGGAAAATTCAGTGGAATATGTGGATTTCTTTTGATGCAGTCAGCTGCTGTCCGCAATCTTTTCAGGTTGTCACATGCACTAATTAAAACAAGAAAATCATCAAATTGTCATCACTGCGAAAGAAAATTAAAAAAAAAGCAAAAACTCCAACTGCCAAGTTCAGCCCTTTTATTTTCCACGACTCCTACCACCTCTGCACCCCCAACGTAACATATTTTGGCAACATGGTTTAAAGGCTGAATCTGCTGAGAGGTTGCCAAGCAAAATGTGTGTGAGCGCACATGCATCTAACAAACTGAACACTGAAGCTGAGGTGGCAATTTGCTCATAAACCAGATAATTAAGGATGTGCCAAACTACCTGTGGGGGACTCAGGATTTATCAGTGTTTTTTATTTACTGTTTAATAGTATAGTATGTTATATAAACCTTTAAGTAAAACAATTTGATTATTAAAAAAATAGCCTTTTCAAAGTCACAGCACCTCCCCTACAGAGTTCTAAAATCAGTAGAAAATGGGCAGCATCAATAAACCCAGGGACTTATGTCAATAAATGTTCTGCCCACCTGGGTACCTTGTTACCCGGGAGGAGTAGAAGGGCCAGGGTTTAAATACAAAAATGTTTGCCAGTTTTCCTTTCATCATTAGGATTTTAGAAGTGTAGGTATCTGATCATAAAGATGAAAACTTCCTTTTTCAATGGATCTATTTGCAGGGTAAGCCTTTTCTATCTGCATTTCTCCTTTCAGTGTTTTCTTATTTTTTAAAGTTGATTTTTGCTAATGGGGCCAGAACAGTTCTTCTGAAACCTGGCTGCACGTGGGAAATGTCTGAAGACTTTTAAAAAGCACCGATGCCTATTTTTATTTTATTTTTTTTGGTTTGTTTGTTTTTGTTCCTTCAATTTAGATGGCTGAGTTTCAACCCCAGCGATTCCGCTTTAATTGGCCTAGGATTTGATCTCAGTATTAGTATTTTAAAAGAGTTTCCCAACTTGAATGTGCACAGCAGTGACCTGGGAATCCTTGCAGGGGCTAACTTGATAGGAGGACGTGGGGAGGTGCAGTCTGCCTTTTTAACAAGCTCCTGGGTGATGCTGCTGCTGCTCTCTGAGAACCCACTTCTAGAGGAAGTATCTAGAGGAAGTGGTTTTGTTGTGTAAGGGAGACAGAAGGTGGTGGAAGGTTCTTTCCACTGTTTCCTGGGCTCATTGGCCTAGATCCTTTCACCACGTCTAGAGTAGGTAAACCCTAATTATAAGGTAAGATTTTCCTAAGACCACAGCCTGGTCTTGAAGGCATCGTGCCGAGTGATGCTTTACATAAGCTAAGGTGTCTCTAGGGATGGCTGGAGGCAGAAAAGGAAAGAGAAAACACACGTTCTAACCTTGGTCGAGCACTTACTATGTGCCAGGCGCGATGCCAAGTTCTTTGCATGTAATCGAAGCTGGGAAGGTGAGCTTTTTCTCTTTTTACAAGTGTGGGAACCAGGGCTACAGGGGGCAAGTTACTGAACCAAGAACAGAATTAATGGGTTGGGGGGGGGATGATGTCTCTGTGTCGTCCATCCACACTTTTGAGGTCCTGACTGCCCCCTGCCCCAGCCATAGTACCTGTCCCTTTTTGGGAGCCTGGCTTGTCCCAAAGGGATGACTTATTCTTTATCAAGACGATCAAGTTTTCTCTTTGGCTGAGTCACAGCTACTCTGGTAAACTGATTTATGTTTGCATATTTTAAAGGGTTTTGTGGGTTCATTATCACTGTCCCGTGACATAATTATTAAGCGTGTTCTCTTTTATCTTCATTTAAGAGTGATAAAGTTCTGATCGAGTTGCGCTGTTCGCCTCTCGGCTCTTAAGTGATGCCAAAGTAACCAGTCAGTTCATTAGGAAAACAAATCTGTCAAGTGGCGCATTTGAGGTCTCGGGGAACAAGCAACTGCTTGACTGACAGTGTTGTTTTCTTTTCTCCGGTTTGGTTGGCATCGGATGAACCCGACCACAGAATCTTAAGTACTTATTTTTAAAAACCTCGCTGCTGACTTGCACCCAATCCGGATGGCTTTCTCCTCGCTCACAGTAATGCCATTCATCACTGCTGGCCGAGAAGGACGAAGTGGGGAGGGGCGGATAGGGCCTGAAGTCCTTGGCCTGACCCTACCCCCTCCCGCTCTTCATCCCTCCAAACCCCAGCGCTCCCTCGAGGAGCAAGGTGGAGATCGCTGTCTTCTTTTTCCCTCCGGAGACTTTCTCCAGCTCGGGCACCTACTGTTGCAGATATTTGTGTTGGGGAGAGAACAGTGCTTCTGATGGACTCAAGAAACAGGTAGCAAAGACTTCGGCTGCCACTTCCCCGCCCGAAGCTGCCTCTCGCCACAGCTGCAACTGCTAAAACGATCTTGTTCTTTTGTTTTCCACACTTAAAGAAAGGCCTTCAGCCAAATGGTCGCCTCTGACCTTGCTTTATATTTCCAACGTGCATTTTATTAACTCTTTTTTCATATGGTGCATATAAAGCCTGCCACCAGATGAGAAGGAGGCGAATTTTGCAGTCCTAATGGAAAGAGCAGTGGTGGTGAGCCATGAGAGATGTGGTGAACAATTTCTGTAGCAAATATATCTCCCCAGTCGATCTGAGTTCCATTTGGGTAAATAAGCTCCAGGCAGAGATGATAAAAAGGCATCAAGTGGTACAAGCCACTTAATTAAAAAACAAATGCAAACCAACCCACCATTAGCCATGCATTTGAAGCCTTCTTAGAAGAAGTCATTTTGACTAGAAGATAACTGTGGAGAGCTAAAGGGAGATGCTCTGCCTGCTGGTGGCACTTTTACTTTGGTTCTTCAATTTGGCAGTTCACGGGGGCGGACGTAGGAAGACGCTGGAATACTGTAATGCTTTAAAAAGCGAATCCAAATAAAACTTCATCTTGCATACCCTTTCACTGATTTCTAACAGCCCTGTTCTTTACAGAACAACAGCCGGGAAAATAATTTCTGTCTATGGAAGAATGATATATTGCCACTTTTTTTTTTCCCCCAAAACCAAAGTTAAACTTTTCCCCCCGTTTATCCCCCCCAGAGTGTGCGCCTGTGTGCAAGGGTGTCTATCTAATTGGCCACAAGAGGGAATTAAACTAAATAAAATCACTATCCACGGGGGGCCTCTAAATATGCCTTTTTAATTTGAAAATTTTTTGTGGGTTATAGTGTAATTCAAGCTTTTCAAGGTTTATTAGTGCCTAGTTGTTCCCGGGGCTCCCTGATCAATCCGATCCGCCAGCCATGGGTCATAGACAAGCAAAGGCGTCTTTCATGTGCCGAGCGCCCGAAAGTGACACAAGATTCAAAAAGCCCCCCCCCCATCAAACACATATTAATAAAAGTGACTGAAGGGAGTTGAAGTTGGTAATTTGTGCTGCTGACTTGACACCGTGTTCGTCATTCCCTGTCCGAGGAATTCTGACAATTCACTGCTCAGCCCGGGGACCGGGGACGGGGGACCGGGGACGGGGGCCGGGGCGGGGGACGGGGCGGGGGGGGGCTTGATGATAAAGACGTTGCTGGCAGATCGGAGAGTCAATGCTGGGGACTGGACGCAGCCGCTGCCGCCGAGTCAAAACAAGCCGCTCTGGGTAATTAATTGCTGCGAGAGGAAACGGACCAATGGCGCCTTCTGCTGTGAAACTGTTAATGGAGAACTTATGGAGAGAAAGTCAAGTCCTCCCATCCAAATTGGAATGTGAAAGAAATCTGTTGGAAGGTGATGACAGAAATGAAGTAAAACAGTTGTTTCCTGATCCGCGTGCCAGGTGTGTCTCATACTGTGATAAATAAGATCTGCGTCTTACACTCCAGAAATTGGGGATATTACAAGCGTTTATTATGGGGAGGCACCAAAAAAAAAAAAAGTGCTTGAAATGCTTTGTTTCTCCTGGCACCAAACAGTGAACGGTTACCGCACAAAAGCCTGGAGCTGCTAATTCCTTTGTTTAGGTTCTAGCCAACGTGGCCTATTAAAAGCTTAGATTCAATTTTATTGTTAAGGTATTTATTAACTGATTATGAAAAGACATTAAAAGACTCATAATTAAGCTACTAAGTGGCTTCTTACCTTGATTAATTCTCCCCTTTTCTTGCACAACAGAAACTGTCCCTGTGTTTGGATGAAACTGTTCACTACCTTGGCTTTTATTTGTTTCAGCTCTCACCTCAGCTCCAGCCAGAGCTTTAAATAAAGGGAATCTGTGAGAGCCAGTGGTCGGGTTACAAACGTTTCCCCACAGCTATAGTGGTGTGCAGTGCCCTGCGGACTTCTTACTTGTTAAGCGGCTGTTGCTAAAACGTCCATGTGCATTTGTGTGGAAATGCACACGCAAGTGATCGGGGGTGTGATGTATCCATGTAGCTTATTTGTGGCTCAATCTTGGCGCTCCATTTAAAATGATCATTCTGCTCAAATGACTTTCCTTTCTTGTTTTTTAGAATTGTGAAGTGCTGTAATGTATTTCATCGGCCATTTGCTTTCTCTAGAAACTTCGGGAAGAAAATATACAATATTTTTTTTCTTAAGGACAAAAGAGAAATTTTATGAAAAATCGTGGGCCATTCTGATCATAGGTTGTAGCCATTTTAGCTATAAAAATATAATTTTATAATATATATGCATCTCTTCTGACAATGGAATTTATTTATTAAAACTGTTTGAAAAGGTTTTTTTTTTAAATAGCAATAATTAATTCTTGGATAAACCTTGTTGGCTGTCATACTGCCTGTTAAGGCAAGATTTGAAACTAAGAAAATAAAGGAATTGTATTCACTTTGAAAACACAAAATATCTAGTTACTGTTGAATCACATATTTTATTAAAATCTTTGGTTTCAGTACCACATCCCCCTGCTACTGTTCAGTCACTTAAAACTGGTTTAAAAGATGAGGAAGCCTAATTCTTAAAGAGGCCCCTTAAGCATATTAAGGAAGTTAAACACACTTAAGTAGAATTGCCTGCCTAACGAGTGTGACTTAACAAAATTAGAAAATATCAGCTACAGCTATGCTTAAGGATCAAGTATAATTTTTGTACTCATGTGTATCATCAGGAATTTATAGAATTAGTACTAAAATTTTGAAAGAGATTTCACTTAAAAATAATATGAGTATGACCAATTTAAGGAAATGGAAACGGCATCATCTGAATTTTTAAAGTGTTGATTTACTGCTAATTTAAAAAATTTTGAGTAAATGCCCACTAAAACTCATGTTCTCACCTTGCATAGCAGTCTCAGTGTAAATTTATCAAAATAAGAGTTGTTTGCCATTTAAAATTGTCTTCTTTATTTCCTAAAAATATTGAGAATGAACCACTGTTTCTGAAGTAAAAATAGCTTTTTATTTTATTTATAATCAGCAATATTTTAAATAATAATCCTTATGTCATACCTGTTTAGGAAAAATAAGAATTGTTTTATCTGAATTGTTCTCAGTGGGATGAATTTACTGGTCTTTTCTCGCTTCATTAGTGAAAAACAAAAATAAGATTTTGTAGTTACCACGCATCTTCAACATGTAAGATCAGCCTGGTCTTTTTCAGTCTTTCAATGTGGAATGAATGGGTTTCTCTCCCTCCCTCCCTCCCTCCCTGGACAAGGACTGAGTACCTGTCATGGGCACCTTGGGGTCCTGAGGACTGATAGTAGCAATAAAGCACAGTTCTTGTGCTGTTCTGAATAGAGGAGTGTATATAAAAAAAGAGGACTTGGGGAAAAAAACCATGACCCAGTTTCCTGTTTTGTATCTTCATACTTTCAGCGGAGAATCAGAGAATAACAATCTACATATAATTCATATTTGACTGTGGATGAAGCCATCTACCTGATTGTCTCATCTCTCATTCCACAGACGAGGCTCTCGACCTCTGTTTTCTGTCTCTGTCTGGGCTCCTTTCTCCAACTCTCACGCCATTACTTGCCTCATGTCCAATCCACCCACAGCCCACAGCCCTTCTCTGATGGTTCCTGATGTCCGCCCAGTGTCAGATTACAGCCTCTTGGTTTCTAGGTGGTCCCTTTGGGCAGAAGAAAACACAATGCCCACAGAGGATGTGCCTGCTTCTGTGACCTCTGCTACTGGACTGTATTGGGTTCAATGTTTATGGAAGGCTTTTAAGCAAAGGAAGCAAGAGAAGAACAATTTCCATGTCCCTCCAGAAAAATCCCTCCGTCCTGGGATCCAAATGGGAAGAATGATGGGGCCGTGAAAGAGCTTTCTCATTGTAACAGCAACCCCCCTCTCCGTCTGGGGCTGTCCCAAGTCGATGGTATTTGCCAGGCAAACATTATCTGGTGTAGGACTGCAGCCAGCATACCTCCCACTGCCTGAGTCCAGGCCTGTTGGCAGCTATAGAAGTTAGGTGTCGCTGACTGACGCATAATTATGGTGAACAGAAAAATGTAGACGTGTTAGCAAAGTCAATATTATGGAGACCTCTGTCTTCCCAAATATTGTAAGTAAAAGATACTTCTAGGGTATAGCCAATTACATTCTCTGTTTTTACAACCAGTCACAAATGCATTTTTTATTAGCTGGTGTGTTCAATGTTTTGAATGCATAGCCCTTATTTCAATCTCATTTTAGTTTGTGTTAAGTGCAAAAGGATTTTTTGCTGACTTGAAAGAGGGAGGCTGCTCTCTTTTTAACTGAACTGCAAGGGTCTGTGGCACTGAGAGTTTATTCCACAGCCTTCTGTGACTCCTGACTGTAAATTAGTCTGTGAAGTGGTGTTTATTGCCGAACCGGGAGGTTAAGACAGCCTAATTATATGTTTGTGCAGGAGAAAACACCATGCCCCCACCATGAGCAATTATCCTGTCCCCTGTTCACAGCTTAATCTAGCTCCAGCTAAGAAGAATGAGGAGATGGCCTGTCTTCACCACAAACTTAGCTACTATGCATTTTCAATGTTAATTAGAAACTTCGTTGACCAAAAGAGTGACTTCTTCCATACCTCAGCCTTCTGCCAAGTGGAGGGCACCTGGTAAGGCGACTTGAGGGGTCTTTGTGGATCCATTTGCTAATTCCACCCGTGGGACAACACGCGAGGGGGACTCACGTCATGCTCGTTGCATGATGCCATTTTTCCTTCTTTATGTGTTTAAAGCTCTGTATGGCCAGAGAGACACTGTTAGGATACTGGGGCTCTGTGTAGGTTTTTTTTTCTTTTTCTAGAAATAAAAATCCTGTTTATCCTAAGGGACTTTTTCTAATGTTAAGAAGGATGTAGCGAATGAAAACCAGAACGAGATCAACAGGTCAATGTCTTTAAAGTTGGTCATAAAATGTATCACAACAAAGAATCCATGGGGTAGGAATGGCATGCCAAAATACCTCTGTCTTTGTTCTTGGACACTTCTCTGTCACAAGGGCAGCATACTTCTGTTTCTCTTCAAAAGCATTTGGCTTATATTTTTTCCTACACAGGCACATGCTGAGGTCTTACAACGCATAGGTTCAATTTCCTCTTAGGAAAATAAAAGATGCCCTTCATGTCTTCTCGCACTCAACTAGAAATGCTCATTGTCACTGAAACGAGCTGAGGGAAGAGCCAGTTCTCTAGGAAACTTCATCTCAAGCGTGGTCCAATCTGCTCTGAAACGATGAGTTGCCTCTAGGGAAATAGACTTCTCATTACTAGCAAATTTCCAAGCTATCACTCAGTTTTCCCCTCTTTATCCCATTTCTATGAGTTTTGTTTCTAGGATGGAATAAAATCTCTCTTCTTTCTTTCTTTCCTTTTCCTTTTTTCCCCTTTCAGCTCTCAACGTTCTTTGCTTCTTAAATAAGACTTAAGCAAGACTTCCTTTCTTTATGGTTTAACCCTTTCCGGGTTCTCTGTTAACTCAGCTTTGATTCTCGTTTTTTTTTTCTGCCACAGATTATTCTTGCACTGTGTTGGAGGTATAGACGAGAAAAACTGGAAAGCAGTATGGGGAGGAGGTTGACTGCTTTTCCACTCCATTTATTTTAAGAACCTAAAACCTTCTCACCATGTTGTAGGACAGCCAAGCACTCAAGGGCGATCCTTTTATGACTGTTTACCAGCCTTCTTTCCTTCCCACTTTCTTCCCTCCTGTCAAGGGAAATGTTTGGGGTGATGGAAGCGGGCGGAATGTTCCAGTATCTTCCATATTTTTAACTTCTTTTCAAAAGCTGCTTGAAAGACCACGTACATCCCAGTAAAATCTTATCAGGGCTCCCTATCCGTTCTCGTCCTATTCCCTGTTATGCCAGTGACGTTCCAGCTAGAAACCACTGACGTTTTGGCTGGCCTATCATGTTCTGAGCTCATTCATTTAGCAGACATTTGTCAGGCCCCTACTGTGTGCCAAGCCTTATTCATATAAGCTGCTGCTGGCCTCTCAGGCTTTTTTGTGCTGTCTTAGAGCATGCCTTTGTTTTTTGACACTTACTTTTTTTGTTTCAATTTTAGTCTCTGAAACAGTTTTCATTCTCATGAAGCAGCAGTCTGTTTTAACCCTTCAACTTGCCAGAGTGACAAAGTGAGTGTCTTCCCTAGAGGTGTGTTGATATTATTTCGGAATCTTGGAGTTCCTGTTGTGGCTCAGTGTGTTAAGGACCTAGTGTTGTCTCCGTGAGGATGCAGGTTCAATCTCTGGCCTTGATTAGTGGGTTAAGGATCTGACATTGCTGCAAGCTATGGTGTAGGTCACAGATGTGGCTTGGATCTGGTGTTACTGTGGCTATGGCATAAGCTTCAGCTGCAGCTCCGATTCAACCCCTAGCCTGGGACCTTCCATATGCCACAGGTACAGTTATTAAAAAAAAAGAAAAGAAAAGAAAATCTCATGAATGGTGACCTGGTGGGGTCGTGGGGGCAAGGGACAATGCTATGGCAGTTGTCCCAGAGAGGTCTCACTCATACTTTAATCCACGAGTATTTTTGGCATACATTCTACTTTATCTCTCTCTGTGTATTAGGGAGTAACATGAAAATGACAGGAGAACTTTTGAATCTATAATAAATTTGAAAGGGCTCTTTTAGTTTGGATTCACATTGAATCTGGCTGCAGAAAGCACAGATTTAACCTTTGCACTCTGTCTCTTCTCTGAAGGCCAGAGAGTTGAAAACCCAAAGTCCGAGGTCACATGGCTAATTAGCAGTAGATTGGGGCAAGAACACAGGGTGCCCTAGTTCTGTTTTTAGCACTCAAACTACACACCCCATGGGATGATGGGGGATCCATAGCCCAAGGCACCATCTGCCATATTACTCACCATCTCAAGCCTTGACTTTATTCAATGTCAGTAATTTTGGGATTCTTTCAAAGGATTGCCGGATCATTCCTTTTTTTTTTTTTTTTTTTTTGTCTTTTTAGGGCTGCACCCATGGCATATGTTAGTTCCCAGGCTAGGGGTTGAATTGGAGCTGCAGCTGTGAGCCTACGCCACAGCCACAGCAATGCAGGAACGTTAACCCACTGAGCAAGGCCAGGGATTGAACTTGCATCCTCATGGATACTAGTTGGTTTCGTTACCACTGAGCCACAGTGGGAACTCCTGCTGGAGCATTCTTCTGCAAGTCCATTTGAAGACCTAGAAGTAATCCTTGATATAAAATTCCATAGCTTACTCTATTAAATGTGTTCAACTTTGCCTCCTTTCTGACTTAAATTTCAGCTTTAACCAGGCTTCTTGGGGCTGTTAAGTCTGAATTTAAAGCTAGCCAACTGTCTTGTATTAAAGTGTGCAAGCACTGTGTCTCTGCTGGAGTCAGGAGACTGGGTTCAGGAGTCGGAAGAATTAGCGTTCTTCTGCTAGAGAGGTCTATGGAACAAGAAGGTGGCAGCATTAGAATTCCTAGGAAATAAGCCCTAGTAGGGAAGTCTGCTTCCCTACGAGATGACCTTGTGGATTGGAGTGAAGGCTTGAGTCCCGGCTTTGGAAGGCAGATTAAGGAGGACCCGAGAGAAGCCAACACAAGACATGGAGGAAAGGACATGGTCATCAAGGGTGGAGAGACTCAGGTCTGAATAATAACTCTGTGCTCTTGGGGCAATTTTCTAGCCTTTCTGAGCCTGTTTTCATGTCTCAAAGTGGGGTCAGTAGTGTTTAATTCATCATGAGTAATGACTGGCGAAGGAAGGGGTGGAATATGTGCACATACCACTGTGCTGGGATGCTTGCTACATGCCTATTCCTCTTTGTTCCCACAGGCAGGTGGCATTCTCACCCATCCCCCCAGCCCAGATGCCTGATGACATATGCTTGACCAGTGATTTTCATGCTCATTAGTGAGTTGAAAAATCAATGTATTCATGGTTATGGTAGACAGAGTAATGGCCCTCCACCAAAGATGTCCGTATTCTAGTCCCCAGAAACTGTATGTTACTTTACATGGCAAAAGAGACTTCGCTGATGTGATTAAGGACCATCAGCCAGGGTGATTATCCTGGATTATCTGTGTGGGTCCAGCATAATCACAAGGGTCCTTTTAAGAGGGAGGCAAGAGGACCACAGGAGAAGTACAAGCTGTGACAGCAGAAGCAAGGGGCTGTTGGAGTTATGTGAGAAAGGGGCCATGAGCCAAGAAATGCAGGTGAGCTCTACATGCTGGAAAAGGCAAGGAAATGGATTCTCCCCACAGAGCCTACGGAGAGAACCAGTCCTGCTGATGACTTGGTTTTTGCCCAGTGAGACTTGATTTTGGAATTCTGATCTTCAGAGCTATAAGATTAGAGTTACG
Source organism: Catagonus wagneri (assembly GCA_004024745.2). Lineage (NCBI taxonomy): Eukaryota > Metazoa > Chordata > Mammalia > Artiodactyla > Tayassuidae > Catagonus > Catagonus wagneri. The sequence continues at coordinate 7,202,309 of PVHT020000078.1, read as the reverse complement.
TGGTTTTGACCCACTGGTTTTTGGCAATTTGGGGTAATGGCCGTAAGAACTGATACAATGGCCACGGTGTTATGACAAATGAAACAGAAGAGCAAATAAATACAAGTTTGGTTTCAGCTTACGTGTGTGTGTGTGTGTGTGTGTGTGTGTGTGTGTATACATATCCACATGCACACATCCGCATATGGTGCGTATGCACTGGATTGCCATAGTGTATTGCACGGTATTCCTAACTGTGGCATATGGGTGTTGCTGGATGGACAGGTCCTGCTCCTCCGTGCTGTGCTAATAGCCTGGGCAGTCCTCGCTCTCAAGAGCAGCTGAGTTGGCAAGACCCTCTTGCCTTTCCCAACCTTAATTATTCTTCACAGCCAAAGCCAAATGAAAGTCTGGCTTATAGGAGGCATATGGAGAAAGTGCTGATCTGGGCTCCAGAGCAACATATGAGCTCATCTACAAATCACGAGGCTGTGTCTGACAGCATTTCACATTAAAGTTCGAAGTGGTGTTTCTGTCGGATGTGAGGTAAACTGAGGTATGGTGGGACTCAGCTGCAGCTGGAAGAGCTGTGTACAGATGACTTGGGCACGTGGTAGGTGTGCTGCTGATAGATTCTTGCAGGAAGTAGACTAAAAAATTACCAGGATCGATAGTAACTGGATTGTGCATTTGCAGGTGCAGTCTGTGAACTCAGAATGAGTTTTTTTTCAGAATGCAGGCAGAACTTTCCTTGAAACAAAAACGTAACTCCTGAGTGAGGAGTAAATCTCAGGCCAAGAACGGCAATGGCCAGCTAGCTGAGTCCTTAATGACAGACTTTCAACATCACACTCAACTTCAGGGCAAGTTTTGTCAATGGCACCTTCTATGTCTGAGCATCAAGTGGTGGGCAAGATTTTCCAATAATAATAACACCTCCTGCTGGGATGTGGAGAGTGGGCCCCAGCCCCACCAGAACTTGTAAAGCCTCAGGAAAACTTCTGTCATTCTGCCTTAATGAAGACACATAATGGCTTCTCTAGACCATCCCCACTCTCACCCCTTATCTCCCATTTCTCTGCTAACTAGATGCGTTGTCAAGTTCCTGGTCCTGCCCAGTGGCGACTCGATCAGGTCTTCAGGAAGCAATATAATATAAAGGTTAAGCAATTGGGCTTTGGCATTAAACTGCCTGGGTTGCATCACTTTCTAACCAGGTGGGTGGGACAAGTTACACTTAGCCTCCTCAAGCTTCAGATTCCTCACCTATGCAATAAGGACAATAATTATACCTACTCCCGAGGTTTTTGTGACAGTTAAGTGAAACATCACAGGAAATGTTCGTTACAAGGTAGTTGTTGTTAGTATATTTCTCTTAGGCTAAATTTGGATCATGGAAGTGTAAAATTATCCATAAGCATTCTTTTTATAACGTACATTTATGCTGGTCTGAATGCAGTGTATACTCACCCGAAGGGACTTAGCACGGAAATATTCTTTGGCTATTGTCCTTCTCTCCTCAAGTGTAAGAGCTAGAAGTGTGGCAACTACGACTGAACCCTCATAAGCTCACAATCCTGTGATTCCCTCTGAGAAGTCAGTGGTAAAGATTGCTATTACATGATGGGCGCCATTCAGTTCCTTTATCTAATAGAAGCAAGCCCAGTGTGATGAAACAAACCTTTCTATAATCACAAAAAGAATCCTATCATTTTCTGTTTTATTTAGGAATCCTAAAATAGCCAAGGAATTGAGATATCATAATTTCTCCTCTTTGTGTTCAGGCCAAATTACCACTTGTGTGTTTTGAAGAGTTTGGGAACAAATAACACACTGACACTCAACACCAACTCAAAGCATATATTGCACCTGCATTTTTTCACCTATAAATCTTACCATCAGTGTGTCCAAAGACCAACTAACTAGTGAAATCCATCCTGGAATTTCAAACTAAAAACCTGTATTTTGCAACGCTAGCTAGCATTTGCTTAGGAAAAAAGATTCTGTTTGCAGCTTGGGAAAAAAAAAGCTAGAAATTTATCAACATGGGTTCCAATGCATGGTAACTTCAGTAGGTTCGTCTTGTTAAGATTATCGTGATAATAAGTCAAATATATTAGTTTTTTTTTTTTTTTGAGTAGTACTTGTCTCTGAAACAATCCTTGCTTTCCATATGTAGAAGTTCACATACATAACCTTCCAGAGGTTCTGAATTCTTTGGTTTCCTCTTTCCAAATTCTGACAAATCCAAAAAGAAGAGGTATGTATCAGAATCCTTGAGCTAGGGGAAAATGTTCTCATTTTCAAAATGGAGTTATGGGTTGAATCAAGAAAAATATTGGTATACTCCTGGAAATTTTCTAGTTTAGCTAATTAAACAGATTACTTGTAGACAGAATGGGAAACAATGAAGTAACTAGGATCCAGAGTTTAATAAAAATAAGTTTCGGAGTTCCCGTCGTGGCTCAGTGGTTAACAAATCCGACTAAGAACCATGAGGTTGCAGGTTCGATCCCTGGCCTTGCTCAGTGGGTTAAGGATCCAGCGCTGCTGTGAGCTGTGGTGTAGGTTGCAGACGCAACTTGGATCCCGTGTTGCTGTGGCTGTGGCGAAGGCCGGCAGCTACACCTCCTGTTAGACCCCCTAGCCTAGGAACCTCCATATGCCGCGGGTGCGGCCCTGGATAAGGCAAAAAGACAAAAAAAAAGTTTCACAAAACTGAGCTTTTTTTTTAGTGGTGTTAATTCATTTTTTTACATATTTTTTAATAGAACAATTTCCCAAATAGTCAAGTTTCTCAGCTACTCAGGGGTCGAGTAATTCACTCATAATAGTATTCCTGCAGCTGCCCCAAATTGGCATAGTCTCTAAGCTAGAAGTCCAAGGATTTCAGCAAATTCTTGGGGAATCTCACGCACAATATGGTGAAATGTGGATAATGATTGTTTGTCTTGGTTCATTGATATATGCTTGAATAATTTCTCCCAAAGTGGGTTGCTTAATAGATCAATGGCAACCAAAAGAAGAATGGCTTGCCTAGTATAAGGGGCTGAATTCATGCCCTGGCTGGGAAACCGCTGAAGACTAGTTAGATCTGTGGCAAGCACAGAGCTGGGATGTGAAGTAGTGCAAACAGGGACTCAAATGACAAGCTAAAAAAGGGGTCAAAATCATATGCTAACACTTAAAAATGAACAGTTAGGAGTTCCTTCTTTGGTGCAGTGGGTTAAGAATCTGACTGCAGTGGCTTGAATCACTGTGGAGGCGCAGGTTCAATCCTCAATCCGGAGCAGTGGGTTAAAGGATCTGGTGCTGCAGCTGTGGCATAGGTTGCAGTTGTTGCTTGGTTTCAGTCCCTGACCTGGAAACTTCCATATGCCGTGGGTGCAGCCATTGAAAAAAAAAAGGAATAACTATGTATTTGTGTTCAAAAGCCAATAACACAACTACTGAATGATAGTACTTTGCTTGAGAGCAGTTAATCATTAAAATAATAATAGGCCATGATAGTACATAAAATAATGTAAAAGTGATACCAATACCAGTCTATGCTTGCTGAATACTATTTCCAGGCATTCAGAAGTGCTTGCAAGCCTTACCTCAGTTTTTATGGAAAGAAACCATGTCTGATAAAAAAAGTAAATACAATCTAAGATTCTAAGATGGGTTCAGATGAGAAGCGACTCTCCCTGCACTCTGTCCTGACTGCCCAACAGCTTCCAGTCAGGTCTGGTTCCAGATGCCAGACGTTAAGAGGAAAGCATGAGGAGAGTTATTTGTTTGAAGAGCAGCTTCGGTTGAAGGGGAAGGACTAATTCAAACTTGGAGCTGAGGTTGCGTGGTAGCTGGCTTCACCTACTTGGGTGAGGGATAAAGCTGAAGCAGGAGGACTAACGCAGCACCACAGCGTAGAAGAAAACCTGAAGACTCTTGACTTTCTAACCATCAGAGCTACACGGCCCCCACACCAGGCACTGCATGAAGCTCTAACCTGAGTATTCTGGGACTGTACAGATTCAAACTGAGGTGAAATACCCATTCTTTAGAGATGTTATATATAAGAATCACAAAATCAGTCGAGAGGGTGTTGTCCCCCCACCCCTGTCTCATCAATCTGTTTTACTTCCATAATGCTTCACGGGTTTCAAAACGCTGGTCAACAAAACCTTACTTTATGTCTTTTTTCAACCTACAGATCTTTCATGCTCAATTTTCTGCAGTCAGTGATGTTGAAATGCCCTGCCTGTCCTCTTTGCCCGTCTTTCTTCTCCACTGACGCAGGAAGCGTGGGGCTCGGGTCTCTCTTGTGTTCAGAGAAGAGGATAATCACGGAGACAGGCTGAGGGGGGGAATTCTTTCCTGATGATTTCAGTCTAATCAAAGGGGTCACGATGATGACAATTATGCTTCTAGGTCACTTGTTCTTCTTTGTCTTTGTTCCACAATTCTGTCCTGCAGTTGCTTAAAATGGAACTCCCTTGTGTTTTGGCATTAAAAATATTGAGAAGAATGCAAGCTTTCATTTAGGGAAACACCCATTCCTGGTATCCTGTGTAATGAGCATTTTGTGATCGTTGTTAAGTTTATCAGAGAATGTGCGGGGGCCAAAAAAGTCACTGGGTAGAAAAGCCATTCAAGTATTATTAGGTGTGCTCCCCTACTAATGTCAGTGAAAGTCAGTGCCTGTCATTAGCTGTTTGCTTTCAGCTGTATGTTCTGCTCTTCCTTCTCCGCCATGGACTGTAAGAGACCAGGTTGAGCCATTGGGAGGCACTGGAGGGCTACTAAGAAGTAGGAGAAGGGAACAGGGCAGGACTAGAGGACCTTCTCACTTTCTTCCACACGACCTCAAGGCAGTGGTCGTGTTTTCTCAAAGGTTCCGGCTCCTTCTTGAAAGACCTTCCCCTCGTGGTCTCACTCCCATTGGGCGGCCTCCACTGCAGGCCTGCTTTCCATCGGCAGCCCTCACTCCCTTTCCTGAGCGCCTTCAGCCCTGGGGCTGGTTGTGGCTTCCTGGTTTGTTACTGACCAGGTTCTCTCACCAGGCTTTTCTGCTATCCCAGTGCCTTTGTAACTATGTCCTGATATGAATCCTCCCTACAAACTGACTAACCTGGGCTCTGTTTTCCTGCCTGGATCCTGACCAATGCAGTGTCTAATCAAGGTTGTCACAGACAACATCAGTGTTTAGGTCAAGAAAAAATAAACTTTGGCTGACAAATTATATGATTGATTTCAGGGGAGCATTCTATGGAGGTGTCAGGCTGGATTCTGAGCTGGTAGGGTTCTTGATCTTCCCAGGATCCATAGCTGATGGTTGACTTTCTCATGTGTGGAACCAAGTTATATCAGATACAGAAACCTAAGCAAATTGGCTCAGATCAAATAGCACTTTATGAATTTTGTGAGTCTGTTTCTGTTTTGTAAATAAGTTCCATTGTGTCATTTTTTTTAAGTGTATACACATAGGTGATATAATATGATATTTGTCTTTGTCTGACTTAGTTCACATAGTATAGTAATCTCAGGTCCATCCATGTTTCTGTAAAAGACATTATTTCATTCTTTTTTATGGTTGAGTAATATTCCTTTGTATATATTGTACCACATCTTCTTTATCCATTCCTCTGTCAGTGGACATTTAGGTTGCTTCCAGATCTTGGTTATGGTAAGTAGTGCTGAAATGAACATTGAGGTACATGTTTTTTTTTTTTTTGTCTTTTTGCCTTTTTGTAGAGCCACACCCGCGGCATATGGAGGTTCCCAGGCTAGGGGTCTAACAGGAGCTGTAGCCGCCGGCCTTCGCCACAACCACAGCAACGTGGGATCCGAGCCGCATCTGCAACCTACACCACAGCTCATGGCAACGCCGGATCCTTAACCCACTGAGCAAGGCCAGGGATCGAACCCGCAACCTCATGGTTCTTAGTCGGATTCGTTAACCACTGAGCCACGAAGGGAACTCCTACAAGTATCTTTTTGAATTAGGGTTTTCTCTGGATAGATGTCCAGGAGTGGGATTACTGGATCATGTGGTAGTTCTAGTTTTCATTTTTTAGGAAACTTCCATACTATTTTCCATAGTGGTTGTACCAATTTACATTCGCACCAAGGGCGTAGGAGCGTTTCCTTTTCTCTGCACCCTCTCTGGCATTTATTGTTTGTAGACATTTTGATGATGGTCAGACTTTATTTTCTCACACAGAAAAAGGGGGGAGGTCAGCAATTGCTGATCTTTGTTCAGCCACTTTACGGTCTCAGGGTTTAAGCTTGGCATCTCTTTGATTCTCTGAGGGAAGCCGCTTCTTTCCCTCATGCTCTCAGTGCAGCAACAGCTACATCCACCTTGGGGTTCAAAGCATGAGGCAGGAAGGCAGGTCAGGGAAGGCAGTGCAGCTTGCTGCGTCTGTTAGTTTTATCGGGAAAGCAAAATCATTGTAACGGATTCTTTCTTGTATCCCTTTGGCCAAAACTTGGTCACAAGGTCACCCACAGCCCCAAGGGAAGTTGAGAAAGTGGGAAATGTGAGCATGGAGAGCTGCTGCTGACAGAGGGAGAGGGGCTTCTTCCCTGTTTTCATTCTGTCCCACTATTTAGTGCTCCCTCTCTTTCTTTGTCTATCTCTGTCCCTCTCTCTCTCCCACATTTATTCTTAGTCTTGTCAGATAGAGTTTGTTCCAGAATGATAGTATTGCAGTTTCCTCGGTCCCCATCCTGCCATAACAAAACATTGAAACGGTGGGCGTTTTACAAATTTATTAAAGCGAACGTACATTTTCAGGGAGAGAGAGAGAGAGAGAGCATGCACACAGGCGTGTCTGTGCGTGGGTGAAAAGGAGGGCCCGCCTCACTTTTACAATTGTCTTTATACCCCCATGCTGTGGACCTGACCGGAGACCCAGTTTCTCCTGCCCCAGGCCCCTGAGGGCTGAGTGTTGTTTGATCTCTGATTGGTTTGATCTTCTGACAGGTTTGGGGCTGGATACCTTATTTGCACGGGAAACAGTTTGTATAGCGGCAGAGTGAGGAATGGGCGACAGTCCTTCCCTAGGTGGGAGTGAGCGGCCCAGGTTGCGCAAGGTGGGGGAGGGGGCATCACAGTGAGACATGTCCCTAGGGCTTGGGTTTAATCTCCTTGAAGGGGACTTGATGCCTGCAACAGTCTTATCTGTTTCCTAGGGAAATGTCCACATTAAAGAGTTTCTTTAGAATTTCTTATATAAGTTACATAGCTGCTTGGCAACTCTCCATGGCCATTTTGCCCTCAACAAGAGGCACTTTGTGCCAGGAAAGTCTCCTTTGCTCTGTGATGAGAGCTCATGACACCTGGCAGGAGAGGTTTGAATGTCTTCTTCTAGAATAACCCCAATAGCCACACGGAAGAAAGTTCTAAGCTTAGGCAAATACCCCAAGGAAGGCAAGTTCTGTTGGCCATGGAAGCTGATCATTTGGAGGGAAGCATAAATTAAAAAGGAAGATCTGCTGCCTCCCTCATGCAAGATGTTTATGAAAAGTAACCACGTTTTAAACGAAAACAACCAATAATTAAAATAAGAGTTAAAACTGATTTCCATGTCCTGCCTCACAGTCCTTTTAACTCCTCTAGGAGCAGCTGTGAACCAAGTATAATAATGGTTGCCAGATGCTGAGTCTTGGTGAGTGTGGATCATCTTCTCTTAGGAGAGGGGAGGGCAGGGCACTTTATACCATGTATTTCTAGTTTGAAGTCATCATGAAGGGGAAACTCGGAAAAAATCAAATTGCTTAACAATCACAATGGAAAAAAAATCAATACCCTCTACATTTTGTGTTCCATGTAAGCAATTAGGAATATTTGTGGTCAAAACATCCGATGGAGAGGCCTTTGATTTTAAACACTTAACAACTGGTACACTAGTATCACCGTGGGTTCTGACAGAATTGCAGAAGATGAGGCCAGGAAGCTATAGGGTCCTTGTAGTCTCTCTGAAGAGTTGATGTCTTTGGGGAAAAGAGATCCTGCCAGCAGATGCGCCTTAGTTGGTCATGTTACCCCAAGATCCCATTTTCTAGGCTCTGTCCTGTATTCAGTGCCTTTCATGATACCCCAGGACAAAGATGGAACTTGGGAGTTGAAGTGGATTTTAGAAGCCATTTAATCCAGCATTTTGTTCAGCAGCCTTTTAACTGGAATCCCCGCCTCTACTTTTATCCCCCACAAAATCCATTTTCTCACACAATAAAATCCAGCACTTCCCTTGGTCTATAATGACCTTTTGGTCCCAACTTACCTTCTTTCCAACTCGTTCCTGTATTCTTTTCCCCTTTGCTCAGCCACACTGGATTCTTTATCTTCCTGAAACAGGCCTGCTTCCTCCTAACTAGTAGGAGGGCCTTCGTTCGTGCTGTTCCCTCTGCTGGGATGCTCTCCCCGTCTTGCATCTTCACGTGGGCTGTTCCTTTTTGTCATCCAGAAACCAGCACCAAGAACGCCTTCTCAGGGAGGCTGTTTCTGACGCCTTCGTTTTAGGAGTCCCCTCCTACATCACGGCATAGAAAGACTCACTGCACTCATGGCCTTTTTCATCCATTATTATATTTTATTATTATATTTTTCATATTTTTATATTTCATATTATTATATTTTCTATTTGCCTCCCTTTTCAAGCACGAGAGCCTGATGTTCTGAACATCAGTCGCATCTGTCTGGTTTATTAGAGTGTTTTCCCATCACTCAGAATAGGAGCTGGTACAGACTATGGGTTTCGTTGAGTCTCCATGTAAAGGGAAGTTGGAGCTCCCATAAGAAATTGTGGCACCGCATAGGCTTAGTCAGGTGAAGCTATAGAGCGGCATCTTGTATAGATGCTGCTGTTGCCATGAATGATACCGCTTCTCAAGTGAAAATTCAACTGAATTACTTTCTGACAGCGCTTTTTGGGGCTGGGGTCAAATATTAACTAACTACAGTCTATCAGAAGGCACTTGTTACACTTCATGGCAGATTTTACTCATACTCTACTTGAACAGGATAATTATGTATCATTTGCTGTTTTTCAGTGGGATAGTCCTCAGCATTTGGGGATGGACATTAGTTAGTTGTATCTGACTTGCCCGAGCATTAATAGGACATTGGACATCTTTGGCCCCTGACCCATCACTGTGACAAGCCTAAATGTACCCACACATTTGCACATGCTGAGAGGAGTAGTGATACTAAACATGGTTGAGAACCTTAATTAGAAAGTATTCTATCGAGTGATGTTAACCAATCATTTAAATAAGTTAAGGAAAGGGAAACCCTCCCCCTGTTATGTGCATTTTAGTAAGGGGCTTCTTCATCCTCCGGCTTCCTGATGGGCCTGTGAAGATCACCAGGAAGGCATGGTGTTGAGACAGGCAGGCCTAGAAAGCAGAGGTGGCCTCTGCTGGGGAGAAACCTGATTCCTGCTCAAAAGAGTGGAATTTGTCCTCAGCCACTGGGCAGAGATGAGTTAAGGCCTGGATCTGAGAACTCCTCAAAACAAGTTGCCTTTTATCTTCGAACACTCGTGGGGTCAGTTTCTCTGTCTTGTTCCTCTTTCAGCGCGGTGCTTCCCTGTTTTATCCATTTATGCCACGCACGTGTGTACACCTCTGATGCCTACCCTCATACACTGTGATGATGTCAAGATTAGGGTGGTGGTTATTGCTCATTTCTGGCATTTTGTTTACTCTGCCTCGTATCCAGTCCAGGGCTCTTCTTACACAGTTATAATACAAATTATTGCCATTGTGTCCTGGCTAAAAATTGTTCCCAAGGGAGTTCCCATCGTGGCTCAGTGGTTAACAAATCCGACTAGGAACCATGAGGTTGCGGGTTCGATCCCTGGCCTTGCTCAGTGGGTTAAGGATCCGGCGTTGCCGTAAGCTGTGGTGTAGGTCACAGACACAGCTCGGATCCCGCGTTGCTGTGGCTGTGGTGAAGGCCGGCAGCTACAGCTCCTGTTAGACCCCTAGCCTGGGAACTTCCATATGTCGCGGGTGCGGCTCTACATAAAGGCAAAAAGACAAAAAAAAAAAAGTTCCCAAACCATCTTTATGTTGGATGCGTCTTTGTGCTCGTGGTGGTAACCACATTGCATTGATGTCTCCATTGGAAGAACGAAGAAACTAAATGAGTTATGTTTTCGAGGACAGGTGGTGATGACCACGTAATGGCTAAGTTTACTGAGTACTTACTCTGTGTCAAGCGCAGTTGTTAACAATGTACAGTTAGCCCTCCATATCCACAGGATCCGTATCCATGTATTCAATCAACCAAGGATCAAAAATATTCGAGCGAAGGAAAAAAAAAAAAAACAACTCCAAAAAGCAAAACTTGCATTTGCCTCTATTAGCATTTACATGGTGTTTACGAGTATTTACATAGCATTTACATTTATTATGTATTATAATTAATCTAGAGATGATTTAAAGTATTTGGGAGGATGTGGATAGGTTATATGCAAATACTATGACATCTTATATAAGGGACTTGAGCATCCTTCGATTTTAGTATCTGTGGGGGGGTCCTGGAACCCATCCTCGTGGATACTGAGGGATGACTATAGATTGCATATGTTTTAATTCATTTAATTCTCACATCAATCCAGAAGGTAAATATTATAACCCCATTTTATATTAAAAAAGAAAACATATATTGTGTAGCACAGAGAACTAGATTCAATATCTTGCAATAATCTATAATGAGAAAGGCTATGAAAATGAATATATATATGTATAACTGTATTCACTGCTGTACAGTAGACATTAACACAACAGTGTAAGTCAACTATACTTCAACAACAAAAAAAAGCAAACAAAAACTAAGACACAGAAAAGCTAATTAAGTAGTTCAAGCAAGTAAGCTGTAGAGCTGTGAGACTTCCCCTATGGTCCAAGGCAGATGACATGAATGAGGAAGCGGGCCATGTCCTAGAGGTGAGTGGGGTGGTGGGGTTGGTGTGGGTCTGGAGCACGCATTCCCTGCCTGGGGCAGACACCGCTCACCTCTAGCCCTGTGGTCAAGCAGAAAAGTGGCCTGGCTTACTGTTGCTAAACCGTCTGATTTCTTCTCAAAGGAGGCAGACAATCTGCAAAATTTCTCAATTTTTAAAGATTGATGAAATTAAAAACTATTCCATGACCTGCATGAAATATTGATTTCTGCAATAGGAGAACTCCGTGTCTCTGACTATAATTTTTTCTGATTGAAACAAAAACTGTCCGCTCATGTCAAAACCCAAACTCTAGACCTCAGGTCATTAATAAGGTGGGGTGTGCCAGATTTTCTCCATTCTCCTTTGGCTCCAAAAATGTTCTCTTTCTGTGTTCTCAAGTCACAAACATCTGTTTATGGCCATCCAGCTAATTGGGCCCCATTGAGTGTTCTAATGAGGGCACAGTGAGCAAACCAGTGGATTTAATGCCCATGGAAATGCATGTTTCTAATTGTGCATCCAGTGAAGGTGGAAAGGTTAAAGTAATGAGCTGCTCTCGAGAGTTCTGGCCAAGAGAGAGAGGGCTTTGTTGTTTCACATTCCATTTTTGTTATTGTCACTGAGATGTGCACTTATTTCCACCATGGCATTGATTGCCAAGAGGCTCTGCTATTACAATTCATTATCATGCCATTTCTGAAAGAAGGGAGCCTGTTCTTACTAAGCAATGACGGTGTGCAGGCACCCAAAATCGCTCCTCTCTCCACTGCATGACCCAACATCTTGTATACAGCTGTGAAGGACTGTATTAGTGCCAATTAATCTGGGGGAGGTTTCTGGCAGGAGGGGGCACTGTACTGTACAATGGGATGGTCCCTGAGTTTTCCAAGTGGCTTCTCTAGAGAAGACGTGGTAACTGAAAGGAGCAGACAGACAAGGAGGCTGTCAATTTTAAGAGCAAGGGATTGATATCTCTACACTGTCCCTCTCACCCCTCTTTCGCAAGTCAGCGTGGAGGCAAGTCCAAGTTAAAGGACTGGACTTAGAGTCTAATTCAAAACATTAGAGCTGGAACTGTGTGTCTGAACACCTTATGAAGGCCTGCTTTCGTTGATTCACAGTCAGTTAATTTAGTGACCACTGGTGCTGAAGAAACATTGCTGTTTCCTTCCCTCCTTCCTTCCTTCCTTCCTTCCTTCCTTCCTTCCTTCCTTCCTTTATGCTGTTTTGGGTCATACCTATGGCATATAAAAGTTCCCAGGCTAAGGGTGGAATGGAAGGTGCAGCTGCCGTCCTATGTCACAGCCACAGTAATGCTGGATCTGAGCTGCATCTGCCACCCGCACCACAGCTCATGGCAGTACCAGATCTTGAACCCACTGAGCAAGGCCAAGGATTGAGCTCCTGCTTAGCCAGCTCCCTGGTGCTGTGTGCTGTCTGTGCCCTGCTCTACTCTCCTTTAACCACATGTGTCTTCTCTCAGTCTCTTGATCCTCGTGGCTTCATTTCCACCTCTGAAACTTGGCACATCCTCTTCCAAAGTGCTCCCCAGCCCCAGTTTTTTGCTCAGAGGTTTCCTCTTAATCTCTTCAGTCTCAGCTTAAACATCACCTCTTCTGAGGAGCTCCCCTTCCCATTTCAACCAATTTCACCTCCAGACCTTCCAAGATCTCTGTCTAAGCACCATTAATTTCTTCGTAACATTTATAACAAACACTTACTTTGTTAGCCTTCTTTTTTGCCTTCTGCACTACAACATGAGCTTTCACAAGAATTTTAATTCTCTTGTTCCCTGTATCTCTAATATCTGGTTTAGAGTAGATCATTCATAAAAATGTAGTGGGGATAATCCAAAAGATATAAAATTAAAGGACTCAGTTGTTTCATTTTGAATTTCCCCACTTCTGTCTTCTATTTTGGATTACTTAGCTAGAGGACTCCTGTACCAGGTGACAAGTTAAGGGGTGGATTTTGCTATTGATTACTACCTTGACCCTCGTTTTCTTGGAACAGAGACTGAGGCAGAGCTTAGCTTTATTACAGGTGATTAGTAAAGGGAGAGAGGCAGGAAAAGGGGAAAGCAAATACAAGGTGTGTTAGTAGAGCTGGCCACAGTAAACACACCCTTGAACTTTGTCCTGTGGGCCATTTATGGGTAGACTTTCTGGAAATACTCTACCCTGGAACAGTTCTTCAAGTGCCCAAAACAAATGTATCTGCTCTCATTGGTCATCTTTTTATCCATTCATCTGTTGATGGATACTTCGGTTGCTTCCAGATCTTATTTGCTGTAAATATTGCTGCTATGAACATTGGGGTGTATGTATTGCTTCATATTAGTGCTTTCGTTTTTGTCAGATGTGTACCCAGGAATGGAGTAACTGGGTCATATGGTAGTCCTATTTTTAGTTTTTTGAGAAATCTCCATGCGGTTTTCCATAGGGTTCCCTTTTCTCTACACCCTCACCAACATTTGTCATTTGTATTCTTTTTAATGCTAGCAATTCTGACAGGTGTGAGGTGATATCTTATTGTGCTTTTGGTTTGCATTTATCTGATGATTAGTTATGTTGAGCAACTTCCCGTATGCCTGTTGGCCATCTGTCTTTTTTCTTTGGAAAAATGTCTATCTAGGTCTTCTGGCCATTTCTCAGTCAGGTTATTTGTGTTTTTGATATTAAGTTTATGAACTCTTTATATATTTTGGATATTGATCCTTTATCAATCATATCATTTACAAATATTTTCTCCTACTCAGCATGTTATCTTTTTGTTTTGTCTATGGTTTCCTTTGCTGTGCAAAACCTCTTATGGTTAATTAGGTCCCGTTTGTTTATTTCTTTTGCTTTAGGAGACAGATCCAGAAAAATATTGCTGTGATTTATGTCAAGGAGTTCTCTGCCTATATTTTCTTCTAGGAGTTCTATGGCTTCCAATCTTACATTTAGATCTTGAATTCACTTTGAGTTTGTTTTTTTATATGGTATCACAGAATGTTCTAATTCTGTGCTTTTACATAAAGTTGTCCAGTTTTCCCAGCACCACTGCTGAAGAGACTTTTTCTCCATTGTATTTTCTTGCCTCCTTTGTCATAGGTGAATTGACCGTAAGTGCGTGGGTTTATTTCTGGGCTTTCTATCCTGTTCCATTGATCGCTTTTCCTGTTTTTGTGCCAATACCACACTGTTTAGGTGACTGTAGCTTTGTAGGATAGTCTGAAGTCAGGGAGCCTGATTCCTGCATCTCCATTATTCTTTCTCAAGGTTGTTTTGGCTGTTTGGAGTCTTTTGTGTTTCCATACAAATTTTTAAAATATTTTTTCTAGTTCTGTGAAAAATATCATGGGTATTTTGATAGGGATTGCATTAAACCCTATTTTGTTTGCTTTGGGTAATATGGATATTTAACAATATCAATTCTTTTAATTCATGAACACAGAATATCTTTCAGTTTCTTTATATCATCTTCATTTTACTTTATCAATGTTTTATAGGTTTCTAAGTATGGGTCTTTCACCTCCTTAGTTAAGTTTATTCCTAGGTATTTTATCCTTTTGATGTGACTTTCAACAGGTTTTTTTTTTTTTCTCTTTGTAAGTAATAGTTCATTATTAATGTATAGAAAAGCAACAAATTTCTGTATATTAACCTTATTATCTTGCAACTTTACTGAATTCATTTATTCTAGTATTTTAGTGGAGACTTTAGGGTTTTCTATAATAGTATCATGTCATCTACAAATAGTGGCAGTTTTACTTCTCTTCCAGTTTGGATGACTTTTCTTTTTTTTTCTTATCTGATTTTTGTGACTGTAACTTCCAATGCTACATTAAATAGAAATGGTGAGAGTAAGCATCCTTGTCTTGTTCCTGACTTTAGAGGAAAAGCTCCCAGCTTTTCACCATTGAGCATGATATTAGCTGTGGGTTTGTCATAAATGGCTTTCATTATGTTGAGATATGTTCTCTCTATACCTGCTTTGATGAGAGTTTTTAATCATGAATGGATTCTGAATTTTTTCAAATGCTTTTTCTACATGGAGGTGATCTTCTGATTTTTATTAACACAGTTTATCACATTGTGTGATTGCAGATATTGAATCATACTTGCATCCCTGGAATAAACCCTACTTGATCATGGTGTATGATCCTTTTTATATATTGTTGAATTTGGCTTATCAATATTTTATTGAGTGTTTTTGCATCTATATTCATCAGAGATATTGGCCTGTAATTTTCTTCCTTTTTTTGTATAGTCTTTGCCTGTTTTGGTATCAGGGTAATGGTGGCCTGGCAAAATGAATTTGGGAGTGCTTCCTCCTCTTTAATTTTTTGTAATAATTTGAGAAGAATAGGTACTAGTTCTTCTTTATATGTTTGTTAGAATTCCCCTATGAAGCTATCCATTTTGAACTTTTGTTCATTGGGAGATTTTTTTTTGTAATTACAAATTCACTTTCACTACTAGTTATGGATCTGTTCAAACTGTCTGTTTCTTCTTGATTCCATTTTGTCAGGTTGTACATTTCGAGAAATTTGTACACCTCTAGGTATTCCAATTTGTTGCCACGTAAATGTTTGTACTGTAGTTCTCTTAAGATTTTTTTGTTTCTTTGGTACTGGATGCTATGTCTCTTATTTCTTATTTTATTTATTTGGGTCTTCTCTCTTTTCTTTTTGGTGAGTCTGACTAAAGGTTTATCATTTTGTTTATTTTTTTCAAAACATTAGCTCTTGGTTTTGTTGATCTTTTCTATTGATTTTTGGTCTCTATTTTATTTCCTCTCTGATCTTTATTATTTTCTTTCTTATGCTGATTTTGGGTTTTGTTTGCTCTTCTTTTTCTAATTCCTTTATATGGTACTTTAGGTGGTTTATTTGATATTTTTCTTATTTCTTGATGTGGGCCTGTATTGATTAGGTACGTCTTTATTTTTACCCTCGCATTTGATTTAGAATTTTGTTAGATATAAATTTCAGGTTTGAAGTATTTTTTTTCTCTCTTAATTAAACATTTTTTTGAATGTCTAGTAGTTTTCAGTGTTATGATTGAGGGTCCAAAGCTACTTTTATACTTGATCCTTAGTATGAAACCTGTTCCCTCTCATTTCCCCTCTACCCCAGTTAGAGAGCTGTTACGGTTTGTCCTTTTTTCTTAAAAAAAAAAAAAACTCAGGCAGTCTGAAAATTCACAGTGATGTGTATTACAGGTTGGACTGCCAGGAAGCAGACTCTGAGATGGACGTCAGTGTAGGGGAGGTTTACTGGGGAGTGCTCCTGGATCAACACCTATGGAAGAAAGGAGGGGAGCTATGAAAGGGTAAAGAGAGAAGCTGTTTTGTGATGTAATTGCAGAGAAATCTTAGGAGGTGGGGTTTGTTAATGGGATGACCCTTTAGAGTTTTATGAATGGGGAAAGGACCCTGGTCCTTTATAGCGCCATGTTGACTGGATATAGGATGCCCCCAGAAAGAAACATGACCTTGGGAAAGGCAGTATTCTGCTGCTGAGGCATCCCAAAGAGGATTGATAGCTAAAAGCATTCCTTGCAGCAAGGAGAATAGTTCTTTCCTAAGGAGAGATCTCAGGAGTGCATGACAAAACTGTCACAAGGTGCCTTATGGCATAAGCCTAATTTCATCCATTGTGCTAGTGCATGGTGAGTCTTTTCAACTGGAAACTCATCCATTTGTCTGGACCATTTTCTTAAATTACTTCTTTGGTTTGCTTCTTCCATCTCTATTTTTTTCTTTCTGGAACTGCTCTTATTCAAATATGGGATTACTTCTAATTTTTTATCCTTTTGACCCCATTATCCCTTCTTTGTCTTTTTGGCTCTTCTGTCTGTGATTTTTGTCAATTTTAATTTCCAACCCGTTCCCTGAAGGTTATTTTATTTTTAATTTTATTAGAGTTGTTTACAATGTTGTGCCAGTTTTTGTTGTACAGCAGAGTGACCCAGATACACACACACACACACACACACACACACACACATTCCCTTTTTTATATTATCTTCCATTATATCATTCTTGTTTAATGGGTGCAATATCTTCTCTTTCTGAGAATATTAACTATAACTTTAATGAAATTTTCTTCTCTTGCATTGTTTTTACCTCCATGTGTTTTTTAAATGTTTATTTATTTAGACTTCCCACTTTTCCTATTAAATGCATTCCTCAAAGTTCAGAGGGTCATGTCTTTGCTCACGCTTAAGGGTAGGTAGGGCACTAAGAGCTAAATGAAAAGTCTGTGGTGTTGCTGAGGCCAACTGTGGGCTGAAGTTCAGGATGGTCTGTTTCAGTTGTTTCACCGAGGCAGTGCTAGTGTCAATATCTTTGGGCATTTTTTCTTGGGATATTCAGATTCTCTAGAGAAGGATATTACAATGTCTTGTTGGAGGAAATAGTGCAAGTTTCTGGAAGGCAAATATGGAAGGAGCTGGAAAACAGAGGTTCTGATTTCATTGTATCCCTGTCATTAATTGAACCTCGTGTCCTTCCACTCAGAGAGCCTCTGTTTTACCTTTTTTGGAGGATAAACATTTGTTTCCTTCTGTGATCAGCAGTCACCTTGCTTTTGATTTTGAAATAGGTATTGGGAGTCTCATGAGGACTGTCAGTCAATACCCTTTTATTAGATCTACCTTTAGACCTGTTTCCAAAAATCTTACATGCTTCCAATTCCCGAACCTCTTAGAGGTTCTGTGGCATAAATATGGCTTCGTCTTGGCTTTCCCTGCTGCTGACTTAGCAGTTAGCTTTGTTGGGCCTGCTAAACCTGTTGCTCTCATGCATTTTATTTCTGGAATCCAGAATTTTGTTGCTTCTATCTTCTCTTCTATTTCCTTGATCTTCTGGGTTTCTGACTTAAAAAAAAAAATCTTGCTGTCATTCTAGTAGAATCCCTCTAGCTGAGGGAACAGAGATAATTCAGTGAGCTGCCCTCCTTAGCCAGAAGTAATTACTCAAAGTTCTTGATTTTTGTATTTTTCTAAAATACCCTTGAAGTATTTTAAATGAAACCAGATTGATTTCAGTATCCATTAAAACCTTCAAACTATTATCTCCTTCTATTTAATTTCATTATTAACAATATTAACATTCCCTAATCTATGAATTTTCTCTGTAAACATGGGAATTAATGTGGGAAAAACAATACATTGTCCAATCCACATATTTTGGATTGAAAGCAAAAACACAGCAGAAAGAGCTGTGTGTCTTGTGCCTGGTAGCATTTTTGTGGTAGAAACAGTAAAAGCTGGGATCTCTATCTTGCCTCTGCTACTTAGTAGCAGAATAAAACTTAATCCCTTTAAGGCCTCTGTAAAATAGGCATGATAAACAAATTCTGCATTTAGCCGAAGGCAAGACTGAGTAGGGGGTGGATGTAGAAGCCACCGATGCTTAGCATATGGGCTCGTGCATAGCAGAGGTTGGCTGTCTTCTCAGGCACCAGAGGGAAGTGGGAAGAATGATGGCACCTCTCAGGGCGGGTGGAAGAGAATGAGGCTGGGAGATGCTATCCATTCCTCAGGCCCTCAACTAATTTTTGAGGCTCATACTTAGTCATGTGGAACTTACTTGTTTCCAGTGAATATAAAGAATTCAGGAAAAAGAAGGTTGGCTGACAGTGAATAGGAAAAAGAGAGAAGGAAAAAAAAAAAAGAAAAAAGTGAGGGGGATAAAACAAAAGACATATTAATAGGCATATTATTGGCAGGATTGCATGGTGGGACATCTGGTCAACTTGGGCATAATATCCAGAGTAAAATCATGCACTTCGTAAATTAACCTAGAACCAAGGAGAAAATACACCCAACTTTGACTCAACGGTGATCTCCCAGTGAAAGGGTTATATGATTTTTCTTCTCCTTGGATCTCCTTCTCCAGTTGCCTGACACTGGAAACTCATTAGTCCTCTCACTAGAGGAACATTCAGATAAATGAAAGAAGACAAAATTTGAACGAGTCCTTTATACTGATTAGTAAGTCTGGTGAAAATTTGGAAAAGAAGAAGTCAAATGAGCTTTCTCTATCATAAGTGGAATTAAATTATGCCTGCTCTTCCTGGTTTCTGTTATTGGAGATAATTGTAAGTGGATGCATGTCAATTTAGAGGAATGATTTGTAATGTAAATAAATTTTCTACATCTGAAATTTCTGTTTCTCTGAAAATGTCTAGGGCCAAGTTGAATAGTTGTATGACTTTCAAAATTTTGAATTTGTCAGATTTTAGTGGTCATTAGGAGAGAAGCAGAAAGAGCAGCAAAAGGAAGATAATAAGTTACCTGGTGAGAGAGATTATTAAAAAAATGTTAAGGTAGCAATGTGCAGCTCTGCCCAAGTAAGGAGTTTGGATCAAGTACTGTTCCATGAAGAAGGCTGCTTTTTATCCTTTGTCATCATCCAGAATCCTACCTCTATAGAAATCACTGGAGGAGTTTCTTTACTCAGAAATTTGTGAATATAACAAAGGGGTTTGAAAATGATTGAACTTTTAGTAGGTGCAGACTACTGCATTTGGAGTGGATAGGCAGTGAGATCTGCTGTGTAGCACGAGGAACTACATCTAGTCACTTAGGATGGGACATGATGGAGGATAATGTGAGAAAAAGAATGTATATATATATATGTATGACTGGGCCACTTTGCTGTACAGCTTAAATTCACAGAAAAGTGTAAATCAACTATAATAGAAAAAATAAAAATCTTAAAAAATTAAAAAAATTAAAAAAAAGAAAATGATTGAAACTTTACCACCGAGCGAGCTCTGTAGCTTATAAAACAGTTAGGCATTTACTTGAGAAAAAATATTTAACAAAGCAGTTTTGATATGCAGTGGCATATCTGGTATTGTTTCCAATTTCCCATCCCTAGACCATCAGCATAACTCTTAGCCAGGTGCAGTTAAGGGAATAGTTCATGCCTGGTTTTGTTCAAACCACCCTCTCCTTTCATCTTCTTGTTCTGCATCACTTCTGATTTTCAGTGTCCCATGATGCTCTGCATCCCATTTGACCAGTCATATCCTTGTAATGAGATGAAGATCCAAATTGTAGCAGTTCTCACTGTCACTGTTGCATTTGCTCAGAACTCATAAAGCGTCATCACTAACTGTACTTCTACAGTGAGTACGCCTGTTGTTTCTAATTTGCTCACACAGAACTGATACTACAGGGCTGAAATATGAAGGAGGACCCCTGTCCTTCATCGTGCTGCTCTCAACCCTATCCAGACTCTTGACTGTCTCTGGGCTCTGTTCTTGTGCTCTGCACAGGCTCAAGAATGGTAGAGGTTTTATAGACAGCCGCAACCTATATATATATATATATGTATATGAACAGTCTTTTTGCTGAAATTTCTACCATCTGGAAATTTCTCTTCCACTTTTTTTGAAGTCATTGACTACAGTATATATCTTGGGTTATACTTTCAAATATCTTTCCAAAAAAATAATAAAAATGTCTTTCTAATTGTGGAGCTGTAGGATTTGTTATTTAAAAAATAACATTTTAAAGTATTTATTATTTAAATGTTTGAGGTCATAGGACCCCTATTCTGTGTGGCCATAGGACTGGATATTAATTTTATAATTACTATAAATGTAATTTTAAAATTTTATTGTGAAATATGCCATACAAAAAATGTGCATAATATATATGTACAATCTGATGAAGACTAATAACTAGAACCTAATTTACCCACCACTTAGCTCATGAAATACTGTATTGTCAGTTTGTTTGTTTGTTTGTTTGTTTATTTATTTATTATCAGTGCCCCGTAGCATATGGAGTTCCTGGGCCAGAGATCAGATCCAAGCCATGGTTGCGACCTAAGCCACAGCTACAACAATGCTGGATCTTTAACCCACTGTGCCAAGCCAGGGATCTATCCTGTGTCCCAGCGCTCCCAAGACACAGCCAATCCCATTGCATCATAGCAGGTGCTCTTGTCAGTGCTTTTAAAACCTCTGTGTGCCTCTCTAATCCCATCTTCCTTCCATCAAAGGTAATACTAGCCTGAATTTTGAGCAAATCATTCCTATGCTTTTCTTTGTAGTTCTAACACATATGTAAATCCCCTAAACAATATATTGGACTTTAATAAACGGAATTCTACTATATGCATTTTTCTCTGAGTCTTTTTTTCCATTCAGTTTTCCACTGGCATCATTGATATCAATGCATATAGCTATAGTACGCTCCTTTTCATTGTTGTATAATATTCTATTTTATGAATATCCTATAATTTTTCACTCTACTCTTGGTAGGCATTTGTGGATTGCATTTTTTTTTCGCTCTGACACTTAGTGATGCTCTGAAAATCTTCATCTATGTGTCATAATAAAACCTGTGAGAATTGCTGACTTATAAAGTATCTATGTATGTTCAGTTTTCCCACATAACTCCAGTTTTTTTCAAAGTACTTATAACAGTTTACCCCCTACCAGCAGTCTATTAAAGTCTTCATTGTTACATATTCTTGCCAATACTTAGTATGGTCAGAGTTCTTAATTTTTGCTAATCTAATGGCTGTGAAATAATAACTCATTGTGTCTTTAATTTGTATTTCTTGATTACTAAATGAGGTGAAAACCATTTTAAATGTTTGCTACACATTTCAGTTTTCTCTATTTGAATGCCTTTTCAAACCTTTTGCTCATTTTTCTGTTGGTTGGTGTATCTTTTTATTAATCATCTGTAGAATTTCTTTATGTATTCTGGGTATAAGTTCTTTATCATTATTAAAAGTTGGAAATATCTTTTCCTACTCTGTGATTTACTTTTTTAGATCGAAGTATAGTTGATGTACAATGTTGTGTTAATTTCAGGTGTACAGCAAAATTATTCACTGATTCTTTTCCATTACAAGATATTGAATATAGTTCCCTGTGCTAGACAGTAGGTCCTTGTTGGTGATCTGTTATACATATAGTAGTGTATATCTGTTAATCCCAAATTACTAATTTATCCCTCATCCCCTCTCCACTTTGTTAACCATAAGTTAATTTTCTATGTCTGAATCTATTTCTGTTTTGTGAATAAATTCATTTGCATCAGCTTTTTAAGATTCCACATATAAGTGACATCATATGGTATTTATTTTTCTCTGTTTGATTTACTTCACTTAGCATGAGAATCTCTATGTCCATCCATGTTGCTGCAAATGGCATTATTTCATTCTTTTTTATGGCTGAATGATATTGTATATAATATAATGTATATACAATATATATGCATATTATATGCACATATATCTATATAGTATATAATATATATAACATATATGCACCTGTATACATATATATGTATATAATATATCCATATTATATAGTGTATAATATATGCATATTATAAATATATATGCATATTATAAATACACATATATTACATATATATTACATATTACATATATATAAATACACATATATTACATTTTGTATATAACATATTACACACACACACACACACACACACACACACACACACACACACACATATATATACATATAACATCTTTATCCATTCATCTGTCGACTGGCATTTAGATTGCTTCCATGTCTTGGCTATTGTAAATAGTGCTTCTGTGAACCCCTTGCCTATGACTTACTTTTTAACTTCCTTTAGAGTATCTTATGATGAACTTTCTTGATTTTGAGATAATAAAATTGATCAATCCTTTTCTTTATTGTTAGTCCTTTTTATATCTTACAAAATTCTAACATCCCATGAAATCATGAAAACATCTCTTTCTAAGATCTTTTTTCTTATCTAAAATTATTTTCTAAATTATTATACATTGGCTTTTAAAAACTTTAGAGCTTTGCATTTCATAGTTAGATTTTTAATTCTCCTGGAATTAGCTTTTGGTATGTTGTGAGTTATGAGTTTGAATCTTCCATTGTTTATTAAAAGGTCAGGTCTTTCCCCTACTGATCTGCAGTGCTGCCTTATTTCCCTCTAGAAATCAAGTGTCCATATTTTCATGGTTTTCTTCCTGGGCTCTTATTTGTGTTCCATTGGCCTACTTTGTTTTTCCCTGGGATAATTCTATGCTATCTTGTGTGCTGTCATTTTATGAGTCTTCATATTTAGTAGAGCCATTCTTCCCACCTCTTTTTTCTTTCTCAAGGGTGCCTTGATACTTTACATATCTGTATAAATTTCAGAATCAGCTTGTTGAGTTACACACACACACACACACACACACACACACACACTACTTACTGTGATTTTGATTGAGATTTCATTGTATCCACAAGTCAATATGGAGAAAATCAATAGTTCTGTAAAACTAAGCCTTCCAATGGGTGGACATGAAACCTCCCATGAGGCTACCATGCTACAAGGAAGTCAAGAACATGGGGAAACGACATGTAGCTGTTCCTGTCAGCAATCCTAACTCAAGTCCTCCCAAACCAGGGGGCAGGCATGTGAGTGAACAAATCCCAAAATCCTTCCAGTGCCCAACTAGAGGGCCATTCCCAGCCTTCAAGTATTTGCAGCCTAGGCTCTACAAATTATGGAGCAGAGACAAGCCTTTTTCCCTTTTCTGAATTCCTGACCCATGGAAAATGGGTACAAATAAAATGATTATTATTTTAGACTCCAAAGTTTGGTGGTTCGTTGTGTAACAATAATTAATATAATGGATGTCTTTAATTTCTCTCAATAAAGTTGTATAATTTTTCACTAAATGTCTTACACATGATTGTTAGATCATTTTCCAAATATTTGATAATATTAGATATTATTATAAATAACATATTTTACACATTTATTGATTGTGCGATACATTGTTTTATTTAATTTTTTAACAGCTTGATTGATTTTTAAACATTGATTTTGTATCCAGAACCTTGTTAAACTCTCCTATTAATTAAAAAAATCTTATACATTATTTTTTGGATTTTCCATGTATATGCTTATGTCCTATAAATTTTGTTAACTTTGTCTCTTCCTTTCTAATACTCGTAAAATGGAAGATACGTATTCATTTTTCTTGCATTGCAGTTCTGCAGAGATCTCCAATACAATGTGACGAGAAGTGGTATTGGCCAAAAACCTTGTCCTATTCCTGTTTTGAAAAGCCAGTGTTTTTAGATTAGGCCCTTGTCAGTTGCATCATTTGAAAGTATTTTCTCCCATTCCGTAGATTGTCTTTTTTTTTTTTTTTATGGTTTCCTTTGCTGTGCAAAAGCTTGTCAGTTTGATTAGGTCTCATTGGTTTATTTTTGCTTTGATTTCTTTTGCCTTGGGAGACTGACCTAAGAAAACAACCTATACAATTCAACAACAACAACAAAAAAAAGCCAATTGAAAAATGGGCAAAGACCTGAATAGACTTTCCCCCAAAGAAGATATACAGATGGCCAATAAGCACCTGAAAAAATGCTCAACATCACTGATTATTAGAGAAATGCAAGTCAAAACTACAATGAGGTACCACCTCACACCAGTCAGAATGGCCATCATTAATAAGTCCACAAATAACAAATGCTGGAGAGGGTGTGGAGAAACGGGAACCCTCCTATACTGTTGGTGGGAATGTAAATTGGTACAACCACTATGAAAAACAGTATGAAGTTACTTCAGAAAACTAAGTATAGAACTACCATATGAACAAGCAAACCCACTCACGGATATATATGTGGACAAAACTTTCCTGAAAAAAGATACATGCACCCGCATGTTCATTGCAGCACTATTCACAATAGCCAAGACATGGAAACAACCTAAATGCCCATCGACAGATGAATGGATTAAGAAGATGTGGTATATATACACAATGGAATACTATTCAGTCATAAGAAAGAACAAAATAATGCCATTTGCAGCAGCATGGATGGAACTAGAGACTCTCATACTAAGTGACATAAGTCAGAAAGAGAAGACAAATGATATCACTTGTATCTGGAATCTGATATACAGCACAAATGAACCTTTCCACAGAAAAGTCTGGAGAACAGACTTGTGGTTGCCAAGGGGGAGGGGGAAGGAGTGGGATGGACTGGGAGTCTGGGCTTAATAGATGCAAACAATTGCATGTGGATGGATAAGCAATGAGATCCTGCTGTATAATACTGGAAGCTATATGTCGTCACTTGTGATGGAGCATGATGGAGGCTAATGTGAGAAAAAGAATATATATATGTATGTGTGACTGGGTCACTTTGCTGTATAGTAGAAAATTTATAGAACACTGTAAACTAACTATAATGGAAAAAATAAAAACCACTTAAAAGAAAAAAAGAAAGAAAGAAAGAAAAAAGCCAATGTTTTACCATAGGCTTGTTATGGATTCATTATAGGTTTTGGAAGTTATTTTTTAATTTTTAGTTTACTGAGAGTTTTTATTAAACGTTTAAAAAGTCTAATGCCTATTTCTTCGTGTATTTAGATAAACATATGTTTTCTATACATTTCTGGGTTTGATTTGCAGATATTTTGCTTAGACTTTTTGAATTTATGTTTATGATAGGTCTGCAGTTTTACTTTCTTGTTCTGTCTTTGGTTTTGGTATCAATGCTATACTAGGTTCATAAAATAAATACAGAAATATTTCCTTTTTCTCTGTTCTCTGAAAGAGTTTGTAAAAATGAAAATGTTTGTTCTTTCAGCATTTGGTAGAAATCATGTTTAAAATAATTTGGTCCTGGTGTTTTATTTCGTGTGTAAAGATTTATAACTCTGGAGTCAATTTCTTTAGTCAAGAGAGGAAAAGTCAGGGTTTCTGTTTTTTCTTGAATTAGTGTATAAATGTATATATTTTTTAGAAAATATTTCCATTTTAACTACATATTTAGTCTGTGTGCTATGGATTCTTTGAAATTGGTGGATATTTACTTTATGGCCTAATATTAGTTTAATTTTTATAAACTAATAATAATATTATTTTATTGTCTTTTTAATCCATGCTGCAAACATGGAGTTATAATCTTTTTAGTTCTTAATACTATTTATACGTGCCTTCTCTATTTTGTTCTTGATCAGTCTTTTAAAAGATGTATCAATTTTACTAGATTTAACAAAAAAGAAGCAAACTTTTAAATACTGATTTGCTCTGTGTCATTGTTTTATATTTCATTAATTTTTGCTCGTATTTATTCCCTTTTTCCATATTTTTGTGATTTATTTTTTTCTTTTTCTAGCTTTTTAAATTGATGCATAGCTCAATTATTTTAATCCTTATTTATTTTAATACAAACATATAAGGCTTTACATTTTTTTCCCAAATATTATTTCCAAGTTTGATTATTATTTTTCATAATCATTCATTTCTATTTATTTTAAAATTTATTTGATATGTATTATTTACCAGTATTTCAGTTTCCTAATACAAGTGTTTTTAGTTACTATTTTCTTCTTAATTTCTAACTTAATTTTGTTGTCATAAAATGTGGTTTGCTATAGAATCTTTGAAATTTGTTGAGAACCATTGGGTCTGCTCCTTGTTTAATTTTTGTAAGTGTTTTTTGTGTGCTTGAAAAGAATGTGTGTTTTCCAGTCACTGGGTGCCACGTTCTATATAAGTCTCTTGGCTCAAGGGTAATATTTGTGTGATATAATCCATTACAATGTGTTTCTAATGCCCTTTGATTGTGAGCTGTGGATTGACTTGAATGTCCCTTTGCATTCCTTCTGAGTCAACTTTCATTTGCTTCTGTCTGGTGGGCAATGAGGGCACTGTCACGTGAGACCATTTAGAACTACATTTTTGTTTAGGTTTTTTATTTGTTTATCCTTTGGCCATGGAGGTGGTATAAATTCAGGTTCCTATATCCATTCCCAGTGAGCGTGGCTTGAATTTAGGAATTAATACCCAGTGGAGAGGCAGAGGGGGCATGCATTTGGTGTCATCTTCTGCTATGGAGTGGGTTTTATTCTACTTCACCCACTGAGAAAACTGGTCCCCAAAGGTCCTGGCTTTTAAGTTGGGGTCTGCCACCTGAAGCCTGTGCTGCTCAGAGCACTATAACAATTGGCATGTATCTCCCAGGCAGATGCTGGCACTAGCGTTTACTTGCCTCTGAGGATTTATGCTTTCTCATCGTTCCTGACATCTGAGGAATTCCCTCACTCTCTGGCCGACTTTTATCTTATGTATTAAAATCATGATTCTATATTTTAACTAGCAGTTTTATTTGTGTAATACTTGGAGGGGTTTCCACATTGCTAGAAAGATAAGTCTTTAATGTATTTTGGGAACCAGAAAAAGAGCAATCCAGTATCAAACTATGATTTCAGGTGAAAACGGCTCTGGATTTAATTTTCCAGTTGGACTGTTTCAGAGCACAGGAAGAAATAGAGTAGTTAAAGGATAAATGGAAAAAGAACTAGAGTGCATGGAAGATTTCTCATTATAAGTGCTTTCCTATCTGCCAAGCCAGTGCAAAAGTTTCTACTTCCTCTCTCTGAGTTTCTCCGTCTGTGATGAAATCAATATTGCTGCTTTCCAGATCTGTGAAGCTTTAATAAGGAAACACCTATAAAAATGCTGTACATGGGACTTTGCGTAGAATAAGCATAGTAAATGTGAGATAAAGTTGACTCTGAGCCTCCTAGTAGGACTTTGATAGGTATGTACCAGAGTTTTCCAAGAGACACAGACAATGCTTCATGCAGGTGATTACCTCAAAATGAGAGCTTAGACTACACCAAATAGAAGGGTGAAAGGCAATTCCATGGGAGAAGAATCACTTTGAAGAAAACATTGTGATGGGTGCTGTTTAAACACAGGTCTCAGAGAATTCCCACAAACTCACAATAACTCCAAAACTTCAATCCTGATGAATTTTAGACACCATCCTGATACTTTGATTCGACAGGGCTGCTCATTTTTGATGATAAATTGGGGACACTTCCTTGGATCATAGAATCAAGGATAAAGCGTCCCAGCTTACTGCTTGCATTCTTATTTTATTTTTTTCCCATGTACTTTTTTTTTTTTAATTCTGTACAGAGTGGGTTTTAATTGCTGAAAGGAGGACAACTTTGGGTCATTTGAGTACACAGCCTGGGAATCCCAGGATGTCTTACAATCCGGTGAAATGTAGAGGCTTCAACTTGGCTCACTCAGGATGAGTCCAGATTATCTTTGACATTTACTGGACGGCAACATTCTAGCCACAGGATTGAAGTGTTTTTCAGTTTATTTCCAAAGGAGAACGCTCAATTCACTGTGATAGTTGGTTTGGCAGTGTTAGTTGCCATTAAAAGCTCCCCCACCTCGAATGAAACTTAAAGTGACTCTGAGCCTGGATAAAGAAGGAAAACTTGACAAGGTAACCCTGGGCACAGTGTATGAGTCATTGCATAGGAAAGACATCAAGGGCGTCTGTCACTGCATGTCTCAAAGACCTTGAATGATGGAGGAAATGAACTCCACCTGGTCACCTGGTCACACCCATAGCTTCCTCCCTGGCTCTTGGACCACTTCTCATGTTACTTAACTAAGGCTATGGAAAAAACTACCTTCAGCATGTATTACTCTTAGATCCTTATAATCTGTGTGCGTGCCCTCTCTCTCTCTCTCTCTCTCTCTCTCTCTCTCACACACACACACACACACACAGACACAGACATACACAAAAAAGGACAGTGAAAAGAATAAAGACAAAATGAGGTGTTTTCACCAATGGTTGGAAAATTTGCAAAGCAAGAAAGCAATGTGGTGCACATGACTTGCTGGAAGAAAAGCAGTTAATTAGAGAAACATATTATGGTTTCATCTGCATTTCTTTCTGCCTCTGGGCATGTAAGTGTGAGTTAATAAGCTTGTAATGTGCACTATGCAATATTAGGCTCTTATCAAAGACCTCTTATCTAAAATATGTTATTAGGAGTTCCCATCATGGCTCAGTGGTTAACGAATCCGACTAGAACGATGAGGTTGCGGGTTCGATCCCTGGCCTTGCTCAGTGGGTTAAGGATCCGGCGTTGCCGTGAGCTGTGGTGTAGGTTGCAGACGCAGCTCGGATCCCGCGTTGCTGTGGCTGTGGCGAAGGCCGGCAGCTACAGCTCCTGTTAGACCCCTAGCCTGGGAACCTCCATATGCCGCGGGTGCGGCCCTAGGTAAGGCAAAAAACAAAAAACAAAAAACAAAAAACAAACAAACAAACAAAAAAAAAAAAAAATATATATATATATATATATGTTATTAGATTGATTCATTATTATGTGTATCTTCAGATGACAAAATGGGACCTGGAGAATATTTTCAGTTGTATCTACCATTTCTTAATGAATATGATAAAAATAGTTACTCCTATGATTTTTCACCTTGAATACTGGCAATACAAAGACTCTAATTTTTGGATTCTTATGCTACACATCCCCATAAAGAACATTCATGGTACTGATTAAGAGTAGCATTAAACATTAGGCCCTGTATCAAACATTTTGGTTCTCTGAAATGAGATACATTTTTCTTTTCTAGAACATAATGAACACTAAACGAAGTTTAGCTCCCCATGGAATTGAATTTGTTTCTAATCTGCACATCAAGCATTGTCTATTTTATTCATTGATTAAAAATTTGATGTCATCTATGTGAAAATTAGAGAAAGACTTGTTTCCTTTAAACACAGTTTACTCCATTGGGTAAACTTTCCTATCCTGAGGCCACGAATCTCCTGAAATGTGTGAAATTTTGTGTGTCAGAAGTAGTGCATCTGGGCCAGTTTCTGTGTGTGTGTGTTTGTGTGTGTGTGTGTGTGTTTGAGAGAGAGAGAGAGAAATAGAGAGAGAGATGTTTGCTGATGATGTCATTTTCTTCTAGGGCAACGTCTACAGCTTTTATCAGATTCTAAAAATGGTCCATCATTAAGGATCCTTGCCTAAAGGTAAGAATACTCTCTCAGGTGAATTATTTGGTTATAAGAGCTTTTTTTTTTTTTTTTTTTTCCCTGCAGATAGAAGCAGATTGTGTTGTATTTCTTGAAATAATAATTACATTTATCATCAAAAGTCTCAATGTTTGAGAAAGTAACATGGAGCGTTCTCTTAGTGTTTAAGAAAGAAGTGTTCAAAAATAGCTTTTGGGAGCGCCCCAGGATATTACAGTATTCTGCAGCTACGGTCTATTTTCCCGAAACAGTAATAATCAAGATATACAGCTCTATTTGACTTGACATCCGAAGGCTTATAATTTAGTTGTTCCACTTTACTTTGTCGTTTGCCAAATGTTCACATCCATGGTTCTTCAACAGTGTCTAAAATTACTAAATTCAATTATGAGATGATTGGGACTTTAGGATAGCATTCAAGTAATCACCCTCCTACTTTCCTCCCACCCTCCTTCCCTATTTTTTTTCTTCCTTACCATTCTTCTTGTTGCATTCTTTTTCCTTTTCCTTAGTAATCTAAAAATGGATGTGTTTTGCAAAGAACCTGAACAATATTATAAATAATAACAACAAAGCTTAATTACCTAAGATCTTTCTCGTATTTATTGCTTTTGATTTATTTCTTTAAGAAATAGCAGAAAAAGGCTCCTACCTCATTAAGTAGGAAAAAACATAGCTATCGTTATTAAACATCTGATCTACTGTAGCCCTAACTTTCATTTCAAAGCATTAATAACCTCATGGGTAGAAGTACTTTGAATAGCATACCATCCCTGATTGACTGCAGGGCCATAATTCAATCACCAGCCTCTACTGACATTGTGATCCCCAGGGGTGCAGCTTGAGGCTTTCGGAATGGCAGCTAAGTCCCAAGGCTGAATTACAGCTCCGTTATTCAATCCGGAGCCATGCTTTGTTATTTATAGTACATAGAAAAAGAGTGTGGACTTTTTGAAAGAGGAAAACAATAAATCACACTAACAAGATGACTGGCTCTAATATTAAAATGTAAACCTCTATGATGCAGAGGTAGAAAGATTAATGAGCATATGACGCAGGGTTATTAAAGGTGTGATGGGCAGGAGAGGGAGTGGATTATGGGGAAATTAAGTGAAGTTTTTCACTGGAAGGCAATCAAGTTCCATGGAAGTTTTTAAATGACCAGCTAGTAGAGCTGGTCTTATTACCACAGTGACCTAACCCAAACCCACAGGCCTTTCTCAGATACCTCTTCCCCTAAAACCCCCAGGTCTTGATGTTGTGACATATGATCACAATGGCGTGCAAGCATAATTTCATGTTACAGCATTGCTACTGATTCTTTTTTTTTCTTTTTTCTTTCTTTCTTTTTTTTCTTTTTTTTTTTCCAGTTATTGCTCTCCTGGGATGGGTAGTCATGACATTTGGGAAGGCCTGAAACAGAGGAATAATAAAGTGATCATTGTCAGGAATGATCACCAAGTAATAAATGTACCAAGATCGTTTATCTGAGGTCATTGGAAGATAGTGAATAGGAGTTCCTACTGTTGTGCAGTGGAAACGAATCCAACTAGTATCCATGAGGACACAGGTTTGATCCCTGGCTTCTCTCAGTTGGTCGGGGATCTGGCGTTGCCGTGAGCTGTAGTGTAGGTCCATAGACGCAGCAGCTCGGATACCATGTTGCTGTGGCTGTGGTGCAGGCTGGCAGCTGTAGCTCCCATTAGACCCCTAGCCTGGGAATTTCTTTATGCCGTGGGTGCAGCCCTAAAAAAAAAAAAAAGGTAATGAATATAGGTTTAAGAAATGAGAGGAAAAGACATGGTTTCTGATGGTCTTCCTCTAGATAGTGAGCCAATTAAGATATTTATGATTTAAATCCGAGGATCCCAAGTTATTGGCTCCCGTGTCTGTGTAACAGAATCAGTTGCTAAAACCAATTTCTCAGCATACAGCCTTTAACCTTTGCTGTGGTGTTTTGGCAATCCATTTACCTGATCCCTCCTTCCCCTCTCCTTCATCATCCCTTCAATACTTTAAGCCTCATTTCCTGTCTAGCAGTTCATAAAAGAAAAATGTCACCCCTCTAACCCTCACCCTGGCCACCCTCCCTTTCCTTCAGATTTATTGGTCTTTGTCTTACAGTTAGTTATTGCACCTTTGTTTAAAGTCTGTCAGCATGTCAAACCCAGCGAGTCCAAATGTTCTGAAATCTGCAGTTGACACTCAGTCCAACAACAGGGGTATCATTTGCTTCAGTTCATATTCCTGACGTAGTATCAGCGGGTCTACTGTGAAATATGGAAAAGGAGACCAATTTGGTGTTAAAAACCCACTCCCCCCCATACAACCAAAAACCTTAACTAGATACGGTTTGGAAGTTTTTTCAGGGTATATGAATCTCCCTGAAAGTCCAGGTGGTCCACATTTGCTGTGGCTGCACTGTCCTGGATGCTTTTTGTCCCTTCAGTCACTTGCATGGGGTCTAAGAGGAACTTGACCCTCTGCTAAATTTTAGTCAGAAACGTACTGCAGTAAAATTACAGGAATAGGAATTCCTATCGTGACTCAGTGGTAACAAACCTGACTAGTATCCATGAGGAGGTGGGTTCGATCCCTGGCCTTGCTCAGTGGGTTAAGGATCCAGCATTGCCATGAGCTATGGTGTAGGCTGCAGACTCGGCTCAGATCTGGCATTGCTGTGGCTGTGGTATAGGTTGGCAGTTATAGCTCTGTTTTGACCCCTAGCCTGGGCACTTCCATAAGCCTTGTGTGTGCCCCCCCCCAAAAAAAATTACAGGGACTGTTTAATACGGTTTCTTATGGAGAAACGAACATTTGTAAATCTGTGCACGTCAAGGTTATTCTTACTACTGAGGAACTGAGCCTTAAAAAGTAATTTAAAAAATTTCTTTATATTGGTTTTGGTTTGCTCGTGTAAACCAGTTAATTGTTAGAGAATTACTGAGATGCAGTACACTTAACAGACACTTCTATTGTGACTTAGAGTATTTTATATTTTTACTTCTCTTAAAGGGAGAGATCTCAGGGTGGCACAACCTAAGGGGATCTTAGGGGTCTGTATTAGCTGCTGGGGCTGACATAGACTAGGTGGCTTGAACAACAGAAATATATTTCTCACCGTGCTGGAGGCTGGAAGTCCAAGATCAGCATATTGGAAGGTTTAGCTTCTCGGGAGGTCTCTCTCCTCAGCCTGTAGACGGCTGCCCTCTCCTTGTGTCACACAGTCTTCTCTGCCTGTCTGTGTCCTAATCTCCTCTTCTTATGAGGACACCAGACATCTTGGGTTAGATCCCACCTCATTTTGACTTAATCACCTCTAAAGGTCCTATCTCCCAGTACAGTCACATCCAAGATACTGGGGCATTAGGGCTTCAACACATGAATTTTGGGGGGGATAAAATTCAGCCCATAACAGTATCATACTCTCTTTATTTTGGACAAGAAGAAACTGAGACCTAGAGAGATAAAGTAAAATGTCTAAGGTCACAATAGCTAATTATTGGCACACACAGTATCAGGACTGGAGCTCAGACTTTGTAATTACTAATGTCCATCTGACCAGTGTTTAAATGAAAACAAACAGAAGCAAATAGAGGAGATTTTGAGGCCCCAGCATTGGGCAAAGAGTAAACAATCAATAAATCTGTGGAATGACTGTAAGCCTTTCTTTAATTGGAAGTAAGGATTTATTACAGATTTGGTGGCTTTTTATGTGTGTGTAAAAGTGATAAACGAATAGGGAAATAGCCATTGGACAGAAAGACAGGAAGAAGGGGCTGGCCAAGAACTATGTATTAGGAATCATCCTCAGTAGAGTCCAAGTTCCACTGCTTTCTAATGGGTTCTCTCTGCCTTCATTTTACACCCCTCCAAACACACACACTGGTGGGGGTGGGAGTACAAACCGGAGCCGTAGGAAAAGCGGGGGCAAAGGCAGTATTCCCACTGGGAAGTGATTGGTAAAGATGTTCCACAGAGGATCTTTCCCAGTAACACAGATGGAGTATTTTAATTCTGCTTCTCTCACACAGGTGGGAGGGACTAAGATCTTGGCGCACCAGACATGGACACTAGAACATGGTAGTCACTCACTCATGAATGAAAGGAATCAAAGAGTCAAAGAATAGCCCTCACACACTGAACCACGGCATCCAGCTAAGACTAAAGACTGAAATTCTTTTTCATAGAAACCCCTGGCTTATTTTTGGGGCTGTTTTAGACACAGCAACTGCCAGAAAACCAGCTACATATGCTGCTCACCATGAACTGGGAACGTGACCTCACGAATTACTTCATGAACCAGTCTGTGCCTCACCCTAGTCTCCCAACCTTAAAATGCCTTTGCTATGGCCTACTCATTAGTTATCTTATATGGTAATTTAAACATTGATTGGATAACTTGTTTTTCTTTTCTTTTCTTTTTTTTGTTTAATATATATTCTACTCTAAGTAGGGCTGCATGATTCTCTGTATGCACATTGATACCTAGGTGCATCACAAACCTATTTGGAAAATTCTGTAGGTCCCTCTAGAGGGTTTGGGCTGAGCCCCAATCTCCTATCTCTTCTGGATGATGTCTTCTTTGACCTTTGGTCAACCTCTCTCCCTGTCTCTGTATCTCTTATTTAGATTTTGCTCACTAGAAATACTATCTCTTTGCTCCCGTTGGGGAGTGATTGAACATTGGAGATTCCTGGGGAGGGGTCTGAAATTAAAGTGTCTAAGTTATGGAAACCAAAGTGGTAAGACTGATCATCATTATGACATTCTTCACTAAAAGTTAAGGCATCTTAACTTCTTACATCTTCTAATTCACCTCCCTCCCCATTTTCTTTCAGGACAATTTTTCCCTTCCTTTTCTTGCCACTGAATAATCCTTGTAATTTGTGACTTTCAGATCTTACAGATAAAATGGCCATTTGAGATATTCGAAAGGGGTGTAATAGGACAACTGAAGAACTGTCTGCTAAGAATCACATCAATATATTACTAATAAGCTCAAACTGAGGTCTTCCCCCTGCCCTGACTTTGCAGAATGATGCCACTCACTCCCCTCTCCTTCTGGAGGCACAATTTGTTGCAGAAAGTATAAGCCCAGGTCACACCAGGAGGAGAGTGAGGAGCTGCCTAGGTTTCCAAGTGGTGCTGCAGCAAGGTGAACTACAGGCGACTCTAATTTGGCACAAAAAGCCATTTTTGAAAACAATCTGAGAGAAGAGTAAATTCCTGAGTCTTCTCTTTTTAATGACAGAAAATGGTATTCTGACTCGAGTCCATCAAATCCTCATGGACTGTTTTCAAAGCAAGCTAACACTATTTCTGCAATACGCCATCTGTGACATAGCAGATCTACCTTCCCCTTTGCGTCTGGGTTAATCCAAAGTTGGCAGCGAGAGGGAGTGTTAGATATTATGCTCAAGGAGTTGGGTTGGATTGTTGAGAGCTAAGGAGTAGCCTCTCTTACCCTCCCTGTTCTCTTAAAATTGTCTGGAACACTTTTCCTCGTACTCCTTAAACCAAAATATCCCAAGTGAACCCAAGTGAAACAAATCACCCTCCCCTTTAGACTTTCAGAAAGGTAGAGACAGCCAGTCTGGAGGGCAGGTGATGTAATTACTATGCATTTTCCCACCTATGGTTGTTTTTCCCTGTGAACTTCATATCCTTCAGTTTCACACTGGATAATCCACCACCTTGAACTGCTGTCTCTTCATGGCTTTGACATGGTTCTTGCTTCGCACACAGATTCCAAGCTCTTTAAAGTCAGGACTGAGACATAGAATTCTATTCTACTCCTAAAGCTTCAAACCTAGCACTCAGTATATATGATTTAATTGATTGATGAAAGAGAGGAGCAAATAATTTGACAGGCAAGTGAAGAGACAGAGAAAAAACTTTGGAAGATTTTTAACATTTAAAAATGTCAGTGTCAGAGTTCGCACTGTGGTGCAGTGGATTAATGATTCAGCTTGTCTCTGTGGCGTTGCCAGTTCAATCCCCAGCCCAGTGTAGTGGGTTAAGGATCTGGTGTTGCTGCAGATATGGCATGGGTTAAAGTTCCAGGTCAGATACCATCCTTGGCCCAGAAACTTCCATATGAGGTGGGTGTGTCCAGAAAAGGAAAAAAGAAAAAAAAAGGCAATGCCATCTTATATTTTCACATTATATGGGTGTAGAACTATTCACAAAATCTCAGGGACCCTGAGTACTGCCCCACCCTGAGAATTTCCCCAGATGTTTCTGCAGGAGAGATCTGACTGATCGCAGTTCCCCAACATAGACAATGACCTGAAAATGCTTAATGACCATGTTTCCTGGAGTTTCCAAGTCTTAGATGAGTTGGCTTTAACCATCTGAAATTAAGAGCTAATGACGCCCAACATTAATTGACTAGCAGATGGTACCAGACATGTTTGATATACCTCATGTAATCTTCATGATTATTCTGCATGGGGGGTGCTGGAATGCCTATGTCAAGGATAAGAAAATCAAGCTTTGGAGAGTTTATCTAATTTGCGGAGGTCACATGGCTTGTAAATGAACTTTATTTAACTGAGGAGCCTTAACCAACCACGTCACAAACTTCCCCTTGAGCTAGGCTTGTTGTTTTTGTTACTGCTGCTTTTTCTTTTTCTTTTTTTAACTAAGGCAAGATGTAGCAATGAATTTAAAAGAATAAGGAAAAGGAGAAACACTTGCAGCATCCATAGAAAAATCTTTGGAAGGATTTAGAAGGAAGTAAACATTTTAAGTCTTTTATTGATAAAGATGTATCCTTTTTGTGGTAGAAGAGTAAAAATAATTTAAGGGATAAGCTGACATTTAGAAAAAGAAATTATTCTATTGAACAGTAAAGCCCTCTATTTCTTTAAAAATAGATTTCTTGAAAACAAAATAAGACACCAGAAAGGAATTTCTGAAGGGGCGGTTTTATTTTGCTTCTTCAGAGATGAATTATGTTCACAGATTACATGTTGTACATGTTTTATATTCAACAGTGTGTGCACAGTCTAAAGATAGAACCAAGACAAGGGAAGTTATTCCCAACAATATGAATAATAAATTCTTACTCACCCTGGAAAAGCTGTCTTCACAGGGAAATTTACTTTGAGATAATTTTCCTTATTTTTAGCCACTTAGTGGACTGTTAGATACGCTTTTTCTTTTTCCAAAGTTCAATTTCCAGACTCAGTCTAAGTTTGGAAAGTTATTAGAACTGATTTCTCTATATTCTTTTTACCTGTGGTTTAGGGAAAGTTACATTTCTTTCCCTAAAGAAATCACTGTCTTGATGGACCAAACTCATACATATCCTGTGTATTAGTGGGGATTTGTGTGAATTTTATTTATATATCATATTGCCAGTAGAAATTGGTTAGAATAGATTTCTAGAGCTGTTTAGTTTTAATAATCATTAGTAGGAGTCAACAGAATGGAGTGGTGGGAAGACCATGAGTTTAAGAGGCAGTCCTGCCTGAGGTCTAATCCTTGGCTCCGTCCTTGGGTAAATTATGAAACTATGAATCATGATTTTCTCACTGTATGATAAATAATGCCCTGAATTTAAATGAGATAATATATACAAAGGATGGCTCTTGGTAAGCACTTAATACTTTTTGTTTCCTCTCTCTTTTCATCAAGCTTATTTCCTGTTCAAAGATAGAATTCTGGTGAACTATGTGGGCACTTGGGAAAAAGATTCAAGGCTGATTGCCGTTACTTAATAAATTCATTGGTTGTTCCTGCTAATCTGAACCCACAGATATCCCTGTGAAATCCTGCCAGGGGTCCTTTGGAAGATGGCATTAGAATAGCATTGACAGCTAAGGGAACTGGAAATAAGCCAAAGGTCATACATTGCAAAGCCTTTTACAATCCAAATGTGATGGAAACTGTATGCCATTTTGGGGGTGATTAGAAAAGCACATGGTTTGGAGTTATTTTGATGGATTACGTATTTTTCCTGAATCATCTAGGTTAGAGAATTAAGTCTTGATTATAAAATACCAAAATGTTTTTAGATGTAGGAATAGTTGAGCATAAATCAAATATTCCAAGTTCATGAGAAAATAATCAAGTGAACAAGTGATGTGGTGTTCTTTCAGGCCTGATCTTGGAACTAAGAAACATCACAGTAGTTTATTGTTCGTAGAATAACGTATCGTTGCAGAATTGTTTTAGAACGCAGGCACTACCCAGAGCTGATTGGTGCTTGGCAACACCCCAAAATAATGCCCATGATGAAGGAGAATTATGAGAATGTAAACGTTTTCCCCTAGTACCTTAGGTCTTTTACTTCAAATCCAGATAGAGGTGGTTTCATAACTCTTCTATGGTTGAAAGACACCCCAGGATAGAAGCTCACTGGCAGAAAAAGTTACATGATTGTCTAAAGCAATGGAGCTTAACTTTTGGGGTCACAGACCCATTTAAAC
Organism: Catagonus wagneri; assembly: GCA_004024745.2. NCBI lineage: Eukaryota > Metazoa > Chordata > Mammalia > Artiodactyla > Tayassuidae > Catagonus > Catagonus wagneri. The sequence continues at coordinate 7,164,105 of PVHT020000078.1, read as the reverse complement.
AAACTTTGCAGAAACACTTAAAGTCTGCATGATAATATGAAGCCTCCCCAAATGCCTCTAAGGTGGCATTCCAGGTCCTTGGCAGTTATGGTCAGTCTCCGTGGGACTTAATATGTGAAATCCTAACCCTTGTCCCCAAACATTCTTTATCCCATTCTCAATAGCTATTCCTTAATTTCCTCTTATTTTCCATAATGCTTGCCCAAATGCAGTCTCAGCAAGGATTTTTTTTTCCTGTCACTAAAAATTTTAAAAATGCTAAGAGAATGAACCACCTTAATATCCTTTCCACTCTACTACCCCCCGTGGTCTCTCTTTCCCTCCTTCCCTCCTTCTTGAATTCAACCACCTGTGCCTCAGACTCCAGGCAGGTCCCTTCTGTTTCTTCCATGACTTTGCTGGAAGATCTTTTCTTTGCCATGATCTTTTAACCTCTTCTTTTCTAGTGGCAGTTTCTACCCCAGAGACAAGCCCTCTCCTGCCTGAAGTTATGCTGAGCAAACTGGAAACAGGAAAGCCCTCTATATATGCACCGTGGAAAATACCAGAGGGAAAAGGTGAGACTTCTGCCTGGGCAGCCAGCATGACAACAGCAGAGAGGAAACGTGGGCTGCGGGTGGGTGGATATGAGAGAAATTTCCCAGCCACTTCCAAGGACCAGTGTGAACTTGAGGGTGCAGACCGGTCCTTGGGTGGGGTGAGGTGATGACCTAGGGAAGGTGTGGCCAAAGTGAGACTCAAAACAAAGCCCTGAAAACAGGGGAGAGTGAGCACAGAAGGATGTGAACAACAATGAAGCCCTGTGTGCCAGCTCAGGAAAAAAATTAAATATCTCTGATTGTGGAGGAGGTAAGTAGATGGTGTAGACCAAACTTAGCAGAATTCTCAGTGTTTCTAAGCATTTCATCCATGGATGATTTAAGATATGCTCTATATAAGACATTTTTGATATGTCTTCATGATAAGAGTGTTACTTCAGTATTTCAGTGTTCCAGGAGTGCTGGGAAAGGGGTCAGACTAAGAGAGGAGGGCTTGGAAGATGAAAAAAAGGAGTCCATGGTTTAGGTCTGAGAATAAGATCTTACCTAACTGATAACCAGAGAAGTGAATGTAAGGAGAGCATGGATTGAAGGACGCTTGTTAAGTAAGTGGCTAAGACAAAGACCTACCCACTGAGTCTAAAACCCTCTAAGAATTCTTCAGTAAAATTATATACCCCAAAAACCTTGAAGAAAGAGAAGCCTCCTTATGTTTGTACGGTTATTTTTCACTGATTATCACAGTTCTGCTACTTGGGTGGGTAAGAATAAGAGTTTCATTGCTCACCATTTATATAGGAAGAAATTGTTGGTTGGAGCAGTGAGAGCGGTTTAATCAAGGAAGGAGAGGGCAGAATGGAATCCCACTGACCTCACTAAAGCCCAGCCTCCCTGCTGCATCCAAATCATGTCATGATCTGACATGGGCTCTGGAGAACACGGCAGTTCTAGGGGACCCTGGTGCCCTCCCTGCACACGAGGGCCCAGGAGAAAGCCGCCCCACCACGTGGCCCTGCTGGCTGTGGAAGACCAACCTTTTTCCCTTTGCCTTTTAAAGGAGTACTTGGTGTTCTCGCTCTTTATAAGCTTCAATTAGATTTTGGTGATGGAGGGATTATTAGTACTGTTGTATGGATATTTTAACACATTTTTCTTAGCTAGAAGCTAGTTTAGGAGCCAGCCTGAGAAGCTTGTAAATGGGAACTACAGGGAGTGGTCTTTCCCTAACATATCCCTCCAGCTGGCTTCCTAACATCACAGGAGTTTTGGTCATTTTCCCAGAAGACTTCTTCCTCGGTACCTCCGAGACTTGTTGTCTTGTAGAATAAATTGGACAGGAGCATACATGGGAAGTAATTGCACAGCCGTTTGAAAGCCCTCAAGCCCTGAGTCATGTTCTAAGTGCATGAGTGAGGGTGGCCCTGACCTGCCATTGGGGGCCAGCACTTTGAGTGCGGGGTGCACCTGGATGGGCAAGCGCCCGCATCCCTAGATCTGCAGCATCCGTGGGGGTGGGGGACTTCACTCTCCCTTCCCCAGCCTGATGGCCCCTGACTTAGTTTTTCTTAAACTGTTAATTTTAGAATCATTTTAGATTTACAGAAAAATTGCCAGGTTAGTACGGAGAGTTCTCACACACCCCATGTTCAGTTACCCCTTTTGTTCACATCTTACCTGAGTAAGATGCATGTGTATGTTTTCACGAAGGGACCAATACAGATACATTACTAATACTATTAACTAAAGTGCTCAGCTTATTTCAGTCTACTTGCTCTTCCCCTCATGTCCCTTTTCTGTTCCAGGATCTCATGGGATAGAAATCCATTACATTTAGTCATTTAGTCATCCTGCCCTGCGGGCTCTTCTTGGCTATGCCAACTTTTTGGACTTCCTTTGTTTTAGATGACCTTGACAGTTTTGAGGAATACTGACTGGTGATGTGTTTGGAACAACGTTCCTCAGTGAGGATTTGTCTGATGGGATTCTCACGATTCTATTGTGATCGTGGGTGTTGGGGAGGAAGACCACAGAGGTGAGGTGCCGTCCTCAGCACATCATGTCAGGGGTGCATATTATCAGCATCACTGTTGATGTTGACTCAGATCACCTGGCTAAGGTCGTACTGGTCAGGTTTCTCCACTGCAGACTTACTACCTTCCCCCCACCTTTCTGTGCTGTCCTCTTTGGGAGGAAATCACTTTGTGCAGCCCATGCTGGAGAGGGAAATTACGCTCCATCTCCTTGAGAGAAGAGTATTTGTGTAAATTCTTCGGAATTATTCTACGTGGGATATTTGATTTGTCCCTTCTTTCCTTATATTTACCTATTTATTATTTATACCTATTTATTATTTATATCACTATGGACTTATGGATATTTACTTTCTACTTTGTTAGGATCTAGTATTATTTGCCCAAGTTTTTCTAACTTTGACTTTTGGGAGCTCTGTCAGTTGGTTCCCCCCAACCCTTTGGCATTCCCCTATTTTATGGGTTTAAGATTTTGAATATTTCCTTGCTTTCTGGGGCTGTGAGATACTCTAGGCTCCTAGTGCATATTTCAAGCCCTAGAATCATCCATTTCTCCAAGGATCCCTGGTTCCTTTCACTGAAGGATAGTATTAGAAACTATGATCTGGGTCCTAGATGTGCTGGTTGCTCCTGGCATGCTATTGCTGCCAGGCCTTGTCAGCTAGAGAAACAAAGATATATATGTGCATATACCAACCCATGTGTCTAGATACTGCTGTAGATAGTCCCATAGGTAGCCCTCTGTTTCTGTATGTAAGCATGAGTTTATATCAGTGTCTCTAACTCCAGGGGATGGGACTTAAATTTTACATATGATAGTGGATTGTCTCGTTTATTCTGGAAAGTTCTATCTTTCTCCTAGTTTTAACCAGAGAATAGAGGGGTGGCAGACAGACAGAGCAGGGAGTGGGAAGAATTGTGAAGGCTGCATGGCAACTTGAAAAGCAGCGGAGGAAAACAGGGGCAGCCACAGTTAGCAGAAATAGACACAATATCAACTAGAGCACATATCTCTTTGGGGGTGCCTTTTGGTGTAAGAGGCAACAGTTTAACAGGCCAATTATAGCCACCTAGAGGGAAGTGTTAAGAAAGAGAGTCAGAACTCCCACAGGTTAGAACACTTGAGAAGTCTGGCCTCTTAGAGAAATAATCACTAGTGCCGACAAGTTTGCAGAGTCACCAGCAGTGTTCACGATGGCCCTGGTGACCAAGAAAAGGTGTGACATGTCTACTCTGTTTACCATGGGTTGGGGCATATGACATATTTTGGAAAGATTTCTGTTAAAATGGCTGAAAATGATTTTGGTGCTTTAAACATTTTTTAGATTTGAGGGTTTTTTTCATTTAAAATTTTTTTAAATTAAAATATGGTTCATTTACAAAGTTTTTTCAGTTTCAGAATTTCAGCTTTCTGCCCTAGAATGTACATTTGCTATGAACCTAAGGTACTAAATCCAAGGCCTTCCATTGAGAGTTCTAAGCCCAAATTTTGTTAAAAAAAAAAAAAAACTGCTCATGAGAGAATTTGAATTTAATGAACTTCTGGACAATGTCCCCTTGAGCGGCAGTGTTACCCCTGCCACGATTTGCCTTGGTCCTGGCCCTTGTCAGCCAGAACTTCCAGTTAATCAGTCCCCCATTCCCAAGCCTGAGGAAGTCGGCCTTTTTTTGAGTTATTCACTGCCTGTTGCTAAATGAAGTCCAAGGAAGCTGCTCCCAGCTGGGTGGAGGGTCTAAACACCTTGGACCCTCAAATGGTTTCTTCAGGGATCAGAGACATGTGCCATCCTCACCAGCCACTTAATCCCCCACCATCCTCCCTGTCTGAACAGTCAGGTTTAGGGGCAGCAATGCTGAGAGGTGGAGGGAGAACAGGGAAAAGTTCTGCGTCTTGCCTTCTCTCTCTCCTACCCCTTCTCTTATTTGTTCAATAAATACGTCTGCCCCTTATCATGTGCCTGGCACTGTGGTCACCTGAGGAGGCCGACGGTGGCCTGGCCTTGGATATATTGAGCCTTTCACTCTGTTTGGAAAACAGACATGGAACAGTGCACTCAGTTCCTCAATTACTCAGTTGTGTCAGGTGCCACCAGAAATGGGATCTCACCTATTTGGTAGAGGTGGGTTGAGGCTTCTCTGTTGGCTGAGATCTAAAGGATTCTGGTGTCCACTTTGAATAACTAGAGCTGACAGTCGCAGACTGTTTATCTGTGTTGGGCTCTGGGCTAAGCACTGCTTGTGCTGTGTTATCTAATTCTTTTACTGATATTAACCTACTTGCCTATCCTTATCCTATCTTATCCTCATTTTATGGATGAGGATCTTGAGATTCAAAAGGCAAGGGCTTAACCTCTAAAATACACCAACAACTCATACAACTCAACAGAAAAAAAAAAAAAACCAACAACCAAAAATGGGCAAAAGCCCTAAGTAGACACTTTTCCAAAGAAGACATGAACATGGCCAATAGTCACATGAAAACATGCTCAACATCACTAATTATTAGATAAATGGAAATCAAAACTACAATGAGGTACCACTTCACACCAGTCAGAATGGCCATCATTAATAAGTCTACAAGTAACAAATGTTGGACAGGGTATGGAAAAGGGAACCCTCCTACACTGTTAGTTGGAATGTAAATTGGTACAACCACTTTGGAAAACAGAATAGAGGTTCCTCAGAAAACTAAGTATAGAACTACCTTATGATCCAGCAATCCTACTCCTGGGCATATATCCAGACAAGATTTTCATTCAAAAATACACATGCACCCTGTGTTCATAGCAGCACTGTTTACAATAGCCAATATGTGGAAACAACCTAAATGTTCATCTACAGATGAATGGATTAAAAAGATGTGGTACATATCTACAACGGAATACTACTCAGCCATAAAAAACAAAATAATATCATTTGCAGCAAAATGGATACGATTAAAGATTATCATACTAAGTGAAGCAAGTCAGAAAGAGAAAGACAAGTGCCATATGATGTCACTTATATGTGGAATCTAAAATATGGCACAGATGAACCTATCTGCAGAACAGAAAAAGACTCACAGATATAGAGAACAGACTTGTGGTGGCCGAGGGGGAGGGTGAAGGTAGTGGGATGGACTGGGAGTTTGTGGTTAGTAGATGCAAACTATTACATTTAGAATGGGTAAGCAATGAGGTCCTGTTCTATAGCACAGGGAATTATATCCAAACTTTTGTGATAGAACATGATAGAAAATAATGTGAGAAAAAGAATGTATATGAATGTATGACTGGGTCGCTTTGCTGTGCAGCAGAAATTGACAGAACATTGTAAATCAACTGTAATAAAATTAAAAAAAAAAGACTAAGGAGCTTGCACAAGGGCACAGAGCAATGAAGTGAATGTGTCAGCACAACCTTGAGGTCAATCTGGATGCAAAGCCTGTGCCTGTTGTCAGCTGGTGTCCTGCCTGCCTCTCTGCTGGGCAGGTCTCATCAAGGGAAAAGCAAGCCAGGCAAGTGATCAAATGAGTAAAGGGGTCCCTGTGATCAACCACTAGGTCACCTCTTCTATTCATTTCACCAGCTGCCATTGAACAATGTTTAGCTATCATTATTTTAAAAAGGCCGACCAAAGATTTTCCTCTTTGAGCCCCACAGATGCAGAATAGTCCTTGCCTGAGCCTTTTGGGATGGATTAGAACAGAGCAGTGTTGCCTGCTTTGGCCACTGCAGTTATTACGCCACGTAGAGTGTTCACTGAATATATATGGTAGATTAACATTGGTTAATTTGTTTTCCTTGAGACCTTTTAATCCTCCTCTCCAGCCACCTCCACTGTCCTTTTTTTCCAAGTCATTATCTCTTGCTTGAAATCTGCTTATCTCAGTGCAGTGGCATCTTAACTGGTTCTTCCACCCACCTCTTTTTAATCTATTTCCTGTTGCCTCTTCTGCTTAAAACCCTATAGAGGGAGTTCCCATTGTGGTGCACGGGAAACAAATGCGACTAGTATCCATGAGGATGCAGGTTCAATCCCTGGCCTTGCTCAGTGGATTAAGGATCTGGTGTTGCCATGAGTTGTAGTGTAGGTCGCAGACATGGCTTGGATTCTGCATGGCTGTGGCTGGCAGATACAGCTACAAATCAACCGCTAGCCTGGGGACTTCCATTTGCTATAGGTGCAGCCCTAAAAAGACCCCCCCCCAAAAAAAAGAGAGAGAGAGAGAGAGAGAGAGAGAGAGAGAGAGAGAACCTGCATTTCCTATAGAATAAATCCAGCATGACCTCCTTACAGCCTATGGACACCTGTCCTTTCTCAGCTCCATCTCCCATAACACCTTTGTCCTCCCCCTGGGGACCTAACCATTCTCAGAAGCCTACCCCCACCCACCCCCACCTTTTCCCACTGTCCTCTGCCTTTGCTGCTATTCCTGGCTGATCTGCTGTGCTTCCTGCTCTGTGCAGGTGCTCCTTCGTAATCCTGCCCCTTCCCTGTTGAATATAGAACAGATCTCTGTTATCATATACATCACACCACATAGCAGCAGTCAGCAGACTTTTTCCGTAAAGGGTCAGTTAGTAACTATTTTTGACTTTGCAGGCCCCGGCATCTTCGATGCAACACCTTACATCTGCTGCTATAATTTGAAAGCTACCATAGACAATATATAAGCCAAGGAACATGTCTGGATTCTTATAAAATGTTACATACAAAAATAAGCAGCAGATTGGATGTAGCCCACAGACTGTGGTTTGCTGACCCCAGCGGTATTCCCATCAATTGTTTTCTTGCCTCTCTTCCTCACTAGCCTGTGCTTTTCCTAAGAGGAGAGAGCTGGCCTTGTTCATCTTTCTGTTCTCAGCTGGGCCTTACACATGGAGCTTAATAAATGCTGCACAGTGAATGTGTGAGTGAATAAATTAATCGAATCAAATTGGAAACTGAGCATTTAAGAATGTCAGGAAGAACCTTGACGGAGTGAATCATGGTGAAAGTAGCCACATCAAATTTGTGCAGGGGAGAATACATCTTTTTTGCACATGGCAGGGAACTCAGAGATCGAACCTTTGGCATTATCTGGATCAGCGTGGTGAGAAAGCTTTGACCCTTCCGTTGTCAGACAACCAAGGATTAAAAAGACCAGCTCTCTACCATCTAAGTCTCTGCAAATACATAGTGTTAAAGCTCAAGGGGAAGGTTATTAAATGTGGTTTTTGCTTCATACCTGCCACTTTCCATGGAGGAGTTCTTAGTCACCGATGGATTTGCTCCAGTGAGCCCTCAGGGTTTGAGTGTACAGTCGTCAGCCCTTACGCAGTTTAGGACTGGAAACTTCTACATCCCAGGGTTTGTTGACACACAAGGGTTGGCCAGGCCTTATTCATTCAGCCTGAGGTACTGCAGGGGTGACCAGTTCCTTGTGCTGGGAGAATTCATGGGCTTTCTAAGTCAGGTCTTCCGAGTCCGGGGAGGCCATCTGGAAAATTCACTGACTCAGAGCCTCTCTTTCCCTGACAAAGCCAGATAACAAAGAGATGAGTATGCTACCAGGGAAAAGCGTCATTGCTTGGGTTTTTAAGATACCCTTTTCACCCAAACTTCTCGATCTTACAGACATCTCATTGACCCAGAGCAGTTACAGCATTATGTTGAGCAGCATTTGGGTCTTGAATTTTGATTTGGTAGGAGAGGCCAGTCACGGGCACACCAGGGCATTTAGACATTTTTTCCCTTATGTGAAATGGGACCGAGGAACACAGGACAGACACTTCGATTGGAAAAGGGAATACATGACGTGCACTTCACTGAATGGGATTGATTTTCCTTTTTACTGAATACTTTCCTCTGCTTTGTGCCATTTCCCTTTGCTTTGCAATAGCAGGTCCAACATCTCCCGTAGGATTTCATGTCACAAAGAAAAGAGCCATTTTTGAAAGAATCCTCAAAACACAGCATGATTAAACCTAACTCACTGATATATTTCCTGTGTTATTTTTGGTCCACAGATTTCCATTCCATAAAGCTGAACATTAAAAAAAAAATGGTAGCAGACATTCAACCTTTTTTTTTTTTAAGGCCACACCCATGGCATATGGAAGTTACCAGGCTAGGAGTTGAATCACAGCCACATCAATGCCAGATCTCAGCCACATCTGCAACCTGCACCATAGCTCATGGCAAGGCCAGATCCTCAACCCACTGAGAGAGGCCAGGGATTGAACCCGCATCCTCATGGATACTAGTTGGGTTCTTTACCATTGAGCCACGACAGGAACTCCAGACATTCCTCCTTTCCATTGCACTCAGGAGATATTTGAGGAGATCCTCTTTCGTGCTCCCAGGTGTCATACTACAAACTAGGGATACAGGGATGACTGAATGTTTTCCCACCTCCCAGGAGCCCAGAGTGTGGTTGGGAGGTGTTTCACTTCACTCTAGTTGGGTAATCAAACCACCCCAGATTTAGTGGCATAAAACAATCACGGTTTTATTTTGCTCACAGATTCTGTGGCTCCGAAAAATCAGACTGCTCGTGGGGGAGTTGGTTTCTCTTTGCTCTGCAATGTCTGGGAACCCGGCTGGGAGGGTTCCAGTGGCTGGGAGATACTCGAATGGAGGGGCTGGAATCACGCAGAGTTTCCTCACCCCCACGTCTGGTGCCTGGGTTGGGGTAACTCAAAGTGTGGGCCAAGCTAGAGCTGTTGATTGGAGCCTTCCGGTGTGGTTTCAGTTTCTTTGAGCATGGAAGCTGCCCCCCAAAGGAGCACCTGATGTGGGTGGGATGGGGTGCAGTGTCCAAAGGGAGAGCTTTCCAAGACTCGTAGAAACTGAAGGAGCTCTATTGAACTATGCTCGAAAGTCCTGCACTGTTACTTCTCCCACATTCTGCGGCTGCAAAGCGAGTCACTATGGCCACCCCAAGTTCAAGGGGAGAGGAATTGGGCTTTCCCTCTTGAAGGCAGAATAGCAAGGATACAGCAGAAGACCGTGGGAGATGTTGCTATAATCAGCTTTCAAAACTCTAGCCCACCACAGAGACTTAGACGTGTAAACACATTCCTATAATACACTGTAGGAAATGTTTCCATTACCTGTTACTGGGAAATAACCCATATAGCCCAAATAACTTACCTCTTTGAAACAACAATTATCAGTTACCAGCTGGTGGGTCTGTGCCATGTGGCGTTGAATGGGGTCACTCATACGGCTGCATATAACTGGGAACTTGGAATGCCCGAGAAGGCTTCACTCATGTCTGCGGGCTCAGCTGGGGTGGCTGCAATGGCTTGGGGGCACCTTAGTTTTCCTCCACATGGTGTCATGTCAAATCATACACTGCTCCGAGCTTCTCTATCTGATGCCTGGTTTCTTTTTGAGGCCGAGTCCCGGGACTGGCAGAGGGTTACTTCTACTAGATTCTAATCTAGTCACAAGGCCAGCCAAACTTCAAGGAGTGCAAAATACACTGGAGGAATGGCTGCCCATAAAGGGATGGGGCGGGGGATTATTTGTGATCACCTTTGGAGATAATCTGCCACAGAAGAGGTGTCTCCCAGAGGCTCTGAGATCACAGATGGCGTGTCAGACAGAGCTTGGCTGGGCTGCCTCTAAGGGTTTCTGTGTCACACTGTACAGACAGGGTTGGTTCACAGTGGGTTCACCATGGTTGATGGTGGCGGGTCCAGGGAAGATGTGATATTTGAACTCCGAGTGCCCTAGGTAGACAAGAAGTGGAAGTACTGTAGGCCCAGGAAATTCCATGAGCAATGTCAGGGAGGCCGAAAAAGGCATGGGGACAAAGGGAAGTACAGGGAGCTATAGCATCATGTGTGTAAATTCAGGGATGATAATGGGGTGGGCCCGGGGTAGAAAGAAATGTCAGGAGAACAGACATGTCTGCGGAAGACTTCCTGGGTCCTGTTGAGGGGTTTGGACCTTGTGATTTTTTTTTTAATGAATTTTTTTTCTTTTGTAGGGCCATACCCACAGCGTTTGAAGGTTCCCAGACTAGGGGTCTAATCGGAGGTATAGCTGCCAGCCTACACCAGAGCTGCAGCAACGCAGGATCTAAGCTGCATCTGTGACCTACACCACAACTCACGGCAACGCCAGATCCTTAACCCACTGAGCAAGGCCAGGGATCGAACCTGCATCCTCGTAGTCAGATTTGTTAACCACTGAGCCATGAAGGGAACTCCTCTATCCCTTATTATTAACAAGGAAGTTGTTCTAAGGGAGTGAGCATGGGAGTTCCCATTGTGGTGCAGTGGAAACGAATCCAACTAGGAACCATGAGGTTGCAGGTTTGATCCCTGGCCTCGCTCAGTGGGTTAAGGATCCAGTGTTGCTGTGAGCTGTGGTGTAGGTCACAGACGTGGCTTGGATCTGGCATTGCTGTGGCTGTGGCGTAGGCCCGCAGCTATAGCTCCAATGAGACTCCTACCCTGGGAACCTCCATATGTTGAGGGTGCGGCCCTAAAAAGAGAACAGACAAAATGAATAAATAAATAAATAAATAAATAAATAAATAAATAAATAAATAAGGGAGTGAGCATAGAAGGGACTGCCCAGACAGTAGGCGATCTTCCAAAGAAGGAAAGGGGCTTGGTCAGCAGCTGGGATCCAAAGTTCAAATTCAGATCCTAACATTTGAAAAGGATGTTCATTCTTGTGCATTTGTTTCCCTCGTATTTGGCTTATTATTATCATTATTTTTTAAAACCCATTAACTGTCATGCCCTTTGCCGCTGAAATGCATCTCCAACAACTCCTCCACGGAAGGCATTCTGGCTCTGAGGGAACGAGTTTCCAGTTGCTGCCTTTTCTAGCAGCATCCGCAAGTGTAAAGCAGAGGCCAAGGGGCCAAGTGCCACAGAGAATTAGAGCAGTGCTGCTCTGGGTTGTATTTAGGTAGGCGCGTTGGGCATTCCAAGTCTTGCCATTAATATAAATTGGAAGGGCTACATTATAAGGTAAATATCTCACTGAGTAAGCCTGAATTTCAACCCTCAATTTCTACCCTGGTAGGAAGTTTGAGCCTATATAGAAATGAAATTTCAGTAAATTTTCTGTTTATCAGAATTCTATTAGCTGGCACTTGCATACAGTTGAAGTCATATTTCTTGCTAACCATGGGGACTATAAGGCCCAGAATGCTTTTGAAAAACCTTTAACAGACTCATCAAAGAAAGGCTATGTTCTTTTCAGAATATTCAGGATTAAGTGTATTTTATAATAGTCTAACTCGCTAATTCACATACAGAACACTTAACTCTTGAGAAACCAGAGCACTTCCCTCTACAAGCAGGCAAAATAATTAATAATTTGTGATAGGTTCTTTAAACTCAAATTTTTCACTTCCTATTTTAGCCTACTTGCCTTTTTTTTTTTTTTAGGACAATGTTTTCGTTCAGTCACGGGCACAACAGTCTTAATGACTTAAATGGTAAAAAATGGTTCACAGTTTATCTGAAACTCAAACAGCTGTTGTCTTTATATTTTTATTAATCTGTATTAACATTTTCAAAGCAGTTTTGCTGCTGGAATGAGTGTGTGCTTATGTGTGTGTGTTGTGTTTGCACACATGCACACACATAATTCTTCACAGAGGCATTTTTGGCAGATAAGAAAATGATCTGAATAGCAGATATATGATCTCATTTTTTTTTCCTGGGTAGTTTGCAGTTTGGATTTAGGCTCAAAGGATTAAGTGTTTTAGCCTATGATGATTTCACAGACGCCAACGCCTCCAACTTCTAATCTGCACTCCTGAGCTATTTAGTAATTTCTAACTATAGAAATTATAGAGGCCGTATGAGTCCATTCTACTAAGATGGAAAGGAGCGTGCTGCTTATATTTTGGGAAGATTACTAGAGCCTTAAATTCTTGCTTTAAACAGTTCGTTCCTCAACAGGAATATTTTGGATACCGTAGTAGCTGGAGTTTACTTTTTTGGCATTTGCTCTGAGTTCATTTTTAGTGGTAGTTTTTGATAAAAAGACACCCAGGGAAACACTCAATGCGTATTTATTTAAAAATGAGAAAGTGGGGATATAACCTTTTAGCTGGAACCGTCAAGGCATTATCTAACCACTGAAAACTTCATCATCCAAATAAAAATGGAGTTAAGAATAGCAGAGATCAGAGACTGGCAAACCCTCACATCTGCTATGTCATGTTGTCTTTTCCTATTCATTCATTCTAACAATACTGGTTCCGCAGCTATAATGAGCCGAGCTTTTCGGTGGTGGGGGGCTATGTATGGGTTAAAATAAAGGTCCCTGTTTTCATGAACTTTACTTTCGAGTAGGAAGAGATGGGCAATATAAAACAGACATAATGATTAAGTAAATTGTATGATACGTTAGAAAGTGATAAGTGCTCTTCAGATGTAGAAAAGGGAGAGCAGGATAAAGGGAATTCTGAAGCCTCAAAACTGGTGGGGGAGATCTCCAATTTTAGCTAACCATATTAGGCCTTACTGAGAAGTTAGCATTTAAGTCAGCTAGTGAGACAACTAGTCAAACATGAATCTGGGGAAGGAATGTTCTAGGCAAGGAGACTGCCAGTGCGAATGCCGGAGAACAAGAATGTGCTTGGAGTGTTGGAGGAACACCAGGAAGCCAGTGTGGCGGGAGATAGTAGTGGCAAGGCCACAGCAATCACTGGTGTGTCAATCCTGTAGGACCCTCCAGGCTTTTGTCAGACTTTTCGCTTTTTCTCTGAGAGAAGAGGGAAGCCACTGGAGACTTTGGAGTAAGTGATTGGATGAACTGCCTTGTATTTTAAAGTAAAATAGTTGCCATGTTGAGACTAGACCTCATTGGGTGTGTTAATTTTCTGGGTTTTCTGTAACAAAGTCCCACAAACTGGGTAGCTTAAAACAAGAAAAATGTGTTCTTTCACAGTTCTGGAGGCCATAAGTTCAAAATCGAGGTGCTGGCAGGGTCATGCTTCCTCCTAAGTCTCTAGGAGAGAATCCTTTCTTGCTTTCTGAGCATCTGGTGCCTGATGACAATCCTTGGTGTCCTTGCTTGCAACTGCATGAATTCAGTCTCTCTTTCCTTGTCACACAGCCTAATCTCCTGTGTGCTTTTGTTTCTGTGTGTCTCCTTGTAAAGACACCAGGAGTTATTAGACTTAGGGCCTACCCTAATCGAGCATGACCTCATCTTAATTTATATCTTAATTACGTTTTCCAAGACCTTAATTCTAAATAAGGTCACACTCACCAGGTACTGGGTATCGGTTTATAAGATACCCAGTCTGTGGCATTTTGTCATAGCTGCCCAAATGGACTAATAAGGTAAATGACCCCAAGATTTTTGGCCTCAGCATCTGGAAGGAAGAACTTGCAATCAGCTGAGATGGAAAGATGGGGGTGAGGATTTGGTTGTAATGAAAAGATCAGGAGTTTGGTTTTGCATATAAGCTTGAGGTGCTTTCATTTAAAAAAATTAACTAATTAATCCCTCTCTCTCTCTCCTACATATATATATATTTCATTTGTCTGTTTATTTGTTTTTTGCTTTTCAGGGCCAGTGTGGCATATGGAAGTTCCCAGGCTAAGGATCAAATCGTAGCTGCAGCTGCGGTCTACACCACAGCCATAGCAATGCCAGTTCCGAGCCATGTCTGCGACCTACACCATAGCTTGCAGCAGTGCCAGATCTTTAACCCACTAAGTGAAACCAGGGATCAAACCCACATCCTTATAGATACTAGTTGGTTTCTTAACTCACTGAGCCATACCAGGAACTCCTTGAGAAGCCTTTTTGATGTCCAGGCAGCAGTGAGGACTATAATAAATTCATGTTACCTCTTGTGTGAAAATTCACAGTTTGGGGACAAACTCCACAAGCAATCCGTGGTTTAACATCCTAGATAGGCCAAAGCCAAAACTTCTTTTTATGTACTAGTTACCTTTTCTTCCAGCAGAACCTGCGGGCTTTTGAAGAGCAAATACAGTGCTGGTGACGTAAATTTGGGAGGTGTTTGGAGGGGAGTAGGCATTTGAAGCCATAGTAAAGGATGAAATAATGGAGTGAGTGTGAGTGTGGTCAGAGAAGAGTAGAGGCTGAGGGGACAAGTTCTGGGCTTTCCAATGAGAAGGTGAACTACTTTGACTCACAACACTTCTGATATCAAATATATGTTTACCAGTTTATTATTACAGGTACAGCTCAAGAACAGTTGAATGAATGAGATGCATAGGGCAAGGTACGGGGAGGCAGGGAGGGATAGAGAGCTTCTGTGCCCTCTCCAGATGTGCCACCCTCTCAGCACCTCCATAGATTCACTAACGAAGCTCTCTCTAAAATCCTACCATTTAGAGGTTTTATGGGGTTTTCTTTACATAGATGTGTTTGATGAAGTCATTGGCCATCAGTGATTAGCTGTCTCCAGCTCCTTTCCCCTCCCAGGGCCTTGGGAGGTGGGGCTGCAAGTTCTATCCTCTAATCAAGGCTTGATCTTTCTGCTCTCACCCTGCAGCTTCCCAGTGGTTCCCAGACACCAGTCATTTCATTAGCATACAAATGAAAACTCATTGCTCTGGAGATTCCAGGAGTTTTAGGAGCCATTTACCAGGAACCAGGGACAAAGACCAAATCAAACATCTGCTTCCCCGGGAGCTACACAGAGAATGGAAATGGAGTTCCCAGCACAAAGGAGGAGCACAGTTTTGAGGTGAGACTCTTTTGGTATGAAGCGTTCCTGCTCTGCTATGTCCATTCATAGAGCCCGGAGAAAGAGTGAGTAGATGCCATGGACCTGAGGTTATAGGTCAGATGTAAGATGAGTCCTTTTCTGAGTGGGATCATGGGATAAAGGACCACACACTGGATTGGGAATTAGGAGTAGGTTTCAGCTGTGCAATCCTGGAGGAGTCACTCCACCTCTCTGAACCTCAGTTTTCCCATTGGTCAGAAGAGGCAAGTGAGCCAAGTGATCACGCAGGTCCGCTCTGCTCTTGGAGTCTTCATATCTCCCTCAGTTTTATGAGTTTCCACCTCATTGAAGGTACACTAAAGAGCAGGGAGAACGTGATAAAGTCGCTGAACACAGACTGACAACATAAGGGCCAGAGCCAAGCAAACAACCTATCATTGGAGGAATGATTGACCTTGGACAAAAAGTCAGAGTGAGTGTGAACTGTGGGTGAGATGATCTAGTGGGCTGCAGAGAGACAGGGAGAGGGCATGGCTTTCTACTCGGTAAGGGAATATCATTTGCATGTTTCAATGGAGTTTCCAGAATGTTGATCAGAAAGTCGAGGTCTACACAGAGCATGGAGGTTGCAGTGGAACATTTGAACTCCCTTCATTTTCCCTGGAGCCAGATCCACACCTGGTTGCTCCCGCCCTCGCCTCTCCAAGTCAAGCCGCAGACATTGATGTCTGGACAGGCGTGTTTCCAAGGGTCCGGCTTGTTCCCTGCCGGGTCCCCAGTGTTTAGTGTAATGCCAGGTACATCATAGCCACTCCGTACACACTTGTTGAATGAATGAATGTTGAATGAGCTCCTCAGTCTCAGAGGCGGGCAGGAAAAAGTTCGTCAACTCAATATGACATTTGAAGCATCCTCTCACATTTCTGCACCTGTTGGGCTGGGAATCCTTGCTCCTTAATAAATTTGCCTAGCAGCCCTTGGGAAAGCCACATTGAGTGATGGAAGGAGCAGGAAGCTGGGTCAGGACCCCTGGATCCTAGTGTTAGCTCAGCCATCCCAGGATGTGTGACTCAGAGATTAGATGAGGTATGACGTAGCATCTAGAAACCTTGATTTCCTCCAGGGACACATTAAAGAACAGTACCAATTAATATTTTGTGGAATCCTTAGATCCTATCTGTCTTCCCTATTCTTTGTGGAGGAAATGAGCCTCACTGGGATTCAGACACAAGTTTCTTTCTGATAATAAATATTCTATTTGGTCCAGTTCCTATCATCATAGTAAAACTAAATCATTTCGGATGTAAAATTTTTTGAAAGATGTGTAACGAGTCGAAAATTTTCTCTAAAATTTATCTTTATGTGTTGACTTTCTTCCGTGTTTACATATGAAATGTAACACTTTCCAAATGATTGCTGTTCCATGAAGCATTCTCTCCTCCCCCAAGCAGCCAAGAGACTCCCCTTAGTGTTCCAGTAGGCATCGGTGCCTTTCGGATTGGCACAGATGGTCTGCTTCACCACTCCTTCTATCCTAGTCTTCCTTCCATTGTAAATTCTTAGGTACTTGAGGACCTGGATCACCGAGTAATCTTCTGAAGGTGTCTCCAGAGCAGTGCTAATGTTTGTTGAATTAAACTTTCTGAGCGAATTACTCATAGAATGCATTTACATTGCAAATTATTCAGCACAATATAGAAAAGATACCTGAGATAAAAATACAAAGTCCTTAACAGAAAAGCAAATTATAATTTGTTTCCTGTTTTTTAAAAAATTGAAATTATTTCAGTGAAGCAATCAATTAAATGTGACCAGTTTTTATATGCACCTGCGATAGAATTATTTCTAAGGAAGAGAAACAAAGAAAGTAAACAGATGTTTAATTCAAAGAATAAGTGGGTGAACAGAACTTTTTTTGGCCACACCCATGGCATATGGAAGTTTCTGGGCCAGGGATTGAACCTGCCCCTCAGCAGTGACTAGAGCTGCTTCAGAGACAGTGCTGGGTCCTTAACCTGCTGCACCACAGTGGGAACTCCAGAGCAGAATTATATATAATGAAGAAAACTGGAAGCAATTTAGATGTACAGTAGATCAAGCAAATTATGGCACTTCTGTAAAATGTGTCAGTGTATAACCATCTATCACATTTTGTAATAGAAAATATCAGAGGTATTTTTATTTCTAAAGATAGATGTTTGATATTTTATCTAATAAAAATGTGAACAAAAAATGCGAGTGCTATTTTACAGCTCTGTAAAAACAGTAGGTTCAAATACATTCACATACACACATCTCAATGTCAACAACAGGAATTATAATGACTTTCTCTTTTTCTTTTTTTGTGTTCTTTAATTTTCCTACAACTAACAATGTATTTTGCATGTAGAATATGTGCACCAAAGCTATATTAAAGAGATAATTCTGTCCTATTAAAAATGTATAAATGAAACTGATAAACACTATTCATATTAGTTTCTCTCCCCAGGATTTTGTTTTTCTCTTAGGTTCAACAATCTGACACTTGAATATACTGTTTGTTGTGTGCAGACCCAGAAATCAAGCTCAGTGATACTGACCATATATATAAAGGCTGATCCTGGGTCTGACACTATTTGCCTCAAAAAAGATAACTATGACCATTGGCAAGTTGTCTTTTGTTCGTGTCTGTAACCATGTCTAATAAAGTGTCAAAAACATTGACTTGTTCCAAGTCAGTGAAACATTGAGAAACGGGCTTTGGAAAACTTGGGGAAAATGATTTAAAAATACAGCTTCCTTCCAGGAACCCAACCAATCTAAGCATAGTGCACAGAGTAACGTAATAAGCCTTTCTTAGCCAACCAGCCCCACTGAGTGCTGTGGGTGGCATAGGTGTACTATTGCCTAAATTGAATGTGGAAAACCCAGCTCCCAGGCTGGAAATCGATGCATTCACACTTTCTCTATTGCTCCCTCAAGGTGGGCTGTGCTGTCCTATAAACTTTCCTAGAAGAGAAGCTGGAGTATGACTGCAGCATCTGCCAGTGGAGGTGGAGACGGTCGTATCCTCATTAAGAGGTAGATGCTTTGGGCTAAAGCAATTGGGGGTCCCACCTTCCTACCACCTTCTAGAGGAACCCCTCTTCCCTTATTTCCCCAGATACAAGTTATTCTCTCACCAGGTGGCAGTAAGGTGGCAGAGAGCTGAGTGTTGTCTCTTCTTCACCCTGACCCAGAGAAATGTCTCTTCACCCCGACCAGCCACAGGTCCTCAGCTCACCGCACCCCCTCCCCTGATTTTTTTGTTAAAAGGGCCACACCCATGGCATATGGAAGTTTCCAGGCTAGAGGTCGAATCGGAGCTACAGCTGCCGGGCTACACCGCAGCCGCAGCAACGCGGGATCTGAGCCCCATCTTTGACCTATACCACAGCTCAGGGCAACGCCAGATCTCTGATTCACTGAACGAGGCCAGAGATCGAACCCGCATTCTCATGGATACTAGTTGGATTTGTTTCTGCTGTGCCACAACGGGAACTCCAGTCCTCAGCTCTCTTGATGACATTTCCATAAGTTTCTTTCCTCTTAATTTCTACGCTTTTCACTGTATGGCATCATAACTAAGCTCCAAGTCCGCTCCTAGGTGATCTCAGCTTCCCCTTCTGATCCAGTTTTCTGTGCCTACTTACCCTTTTTTTTTTTTTTTTTTTTTTTTTGGCTTTTTAGGGCTGCACCAGTGGCACATGGAAACTCTCAGGCTAGGGGTCAGTTTGGAGCTACAGATGCTGGCCTATGCCACAGCCACAGCAATGCTGGATCCTTTAACCCCCTGAGCCAGGGATCGAACCCACATCCTCATGGATACTAGTCAGGTTCGTTGCCACTGAGCCACAACAGGAACTCCATCTGTGTGCCTACTTGTAACTCCCTGAACACACTGGCCAGTGTTCTGGTCCCCTTGTCAGAAACCTGTCTTGCCAGGCCGTTCAGAACCTGTCTCTGTGTACACACCACTCTCTTAACCTCGCGTCACATTCTTTGATTAGCACCCACTTGACTGTCTTCCCTGGTATATGTTGAACTCCTCGAGGTAAGAACAGAGTCCCTAGCTTCTCAGTCCTCCTCCAGGACCCCATACTCCATGGGCGCCCTTGCCCCCCACCCCCATGAATTCAGTCCTTCACGTTGCAAAGCAGCAGTGAGCTCCGAGGTAAGACACTGTGAATGAAGGAGCGTAATCCCATAGTCCCCACTTGGAAAAATGAAAGACTGATTATAAAAATGTTTCCCGTTTCTCTTTTTACAGGAAGTCCCCCTCTACAAGGGTAAAAGGTTTGCGAAAATATAAAGAAATTTAATCCTAGAGCACGGACTGAGATGCAAAGAGAATCCGTAATTCAACATCTATTGGATTAAGTTTGAAGATTTTAGGGGGGCAAAAGGGCTCCAGGGAGTTTGTGTATGTGCTTTAAAGTAGACAGCTGTGATATGTGTTTAGAAGTGGATAGCTGTGGTTTTGTCTTTATACACATGTGTCATCGTACTTCTTTACTTCAAAAAAAAAAAAAGGGTAAACCAGATTTTCCTCTTTATATGATGTTTAGGGGCCATCTAAACCTCATATAATCCACCACCTCTGGGTCACCTTTCTTTTGGTTCAAGTTCTTTACACCTGGGAGGGCTATCATCACAAGGTCTTGCTATAGACCTCAGAGAGACTGGAAGAGGTTTACTGGGACATGTGGCTTTAGTCACATTAACATTGGCACCTTTGGGTACCCTGGTCTGGCGTTCACCTTCAAAGCCAGCTGTTTCTGAGCTCTGTTGATTGAGCCCTGGTTAATAAGCTCCAGCAGCTGTATTAAAACTTGATAATATCCTGCCTCTACTTTTATCTTTCTTTACAGAAATCACTAGAGGTATGGCATGAACGTTTCTTTACCCAACAACATCCAAACATACTAGTCATCACCAAACCTCTCCCCCATCCCGCCTAGCCAAGACCCCAGACCCTTCCGCTGCTTTCTCTTGTGGGAGGTGAGCTATGTGGCTTCCATTAAGCACTGCTGTTCTCAGCCATGTGGCAATCTGGTCATTTGGCCTTTTTTTTTTTTTTTTGCCTCCTTGAAACTTGGCTGCTTGTGAGAGGCAGTGGATTACAGGTGGCTATTAGAGGGCAGTCAATTATTTCAACTTGCTTTTAGGGGGCCAACTTCTTTTTTAGCAGCAGGATCTAATTGGGCACAAGACGTGGCAAGATTTGGTTTATGCCCGGCTCATGTCAGGTGCTACTAGGAATCTCGAAAAAGTCTTATTAATGGGGTGGTTTATCAATTCAGTAAAGACATTTGAGTGCCTACTGTGGGAATGGCCTAGTAGGGGTGTATAAGGCACTGTCCCTGAAAGATAATGGTGAAGAAAGATAAAACCCACACGGAGATTCAGAGAACCGCTGGGTGTAACGTGGTCTATTATTATCCATTTCAGGGGGCTCAAACTTCAGTGTGTATGAGAATTACTCAGACAGCTTATTCGGTCACAGATGGCTGATTCAGTAGGGCTGAACCAGACCCAGAATCCCTGGTCTATAGGGACCACAGGAGGTCAGAGAAAGGAAGAACCAGCACAGATGCTGGTGGTGGAGAAGTTCAGGTAAGTGTGTGATTCTGCTGGTTCCTTTGCTTGAGTGTTGGCCTCACTTTAGGTGGGGCCTGGTGGAGCTTTCAGTGGCTTCAGAAAGATGCTGGGAGGAAGTGGAACCCCAGCTGGTTTTGACAGAGGGTTGGGGTATTTGGATAAGTCATGGTCAGGACAGGAGGTGTTGTAGACCAGGGAAACCCTGTGAACAAAATCACTGCACCTGAAATGATCTCTGAATGTCCCGTTCACCTTGTAGGGAAGCTTAGCTCCATCCAATCACATATGTAAGACTCATTTCTCTCTCTCCATTCCAGTCATATGAAGACCGCTTTGACCAATGTCAGTGGTAAACTCAGACTGATGGAAAGGCCTGACACAGATACCATCAAGGCAAGTCAAAGAAAGGTCACCTCTGGCTTTGTAATAGCTTCTGTAAACTGTAGAAGAAATTGAGTGTGAGCCTAGGTATAAGCCTATAGGGCCCCCGAAACTCAGGGGTGGGGCAGTTATAGATGACAAAGCCTAAGCAGATGAGGTCACATTAAACTTGTAGAAGCTCAACTCAGCCCCACTCCCAGCCTTTGGAAAGAGTGGTTCTGCATCAAGGCTAGTCCAGGTGTATGTCAGAGACTAACACACCTGAGCCAGGTGCATACATCAATCTGCAGTTGTACAGGCTATAGTATGACAGCAGAGGATGGCGCAGTGTAGCACGCTGGGGCCTGACCACCATCCAGCTCCCAGACCATCATAGCCTGGTCCACAGCCTTCCCTGATATTACAGCTACAAATGCAAAACCATCACTGATATCATGCCTACAAATTCTCAGACCAGCTCTAGGGCCCACCCGGCACCTTCTCTTCTCTTTTCCGTAATCCAGCAAAAATCTAGTAGATCTGTATGCAGTGCCAAGCACTTAGCTAGGTGCCGTGGAGATGAAGATGAGTAAAACTCCAGTTTTCCACAGTCTCCTGGGGAAGACAAAGGGAAAGATAGGTAAGGGCCATAAAGAGAAGCACAGCTGAGGTTCAGAGGTGGCCCAGAGAAGGGTAAAATTAATCCTATTTGAGATTCTTCTGGAATGTGGCAATCTGCTGGAGGAGGCAATTTAGATCTGGGACTTATCAAATACCGAGATCTTACAGGTAGGGCCCAGGGGTCACCCCGTGAAACCAGGCTCCGGGAGGCTACACGGAAGGGCACAGGGGCGTGGAACAGTGTGTTTAAGGAACTATAATCAGGAGTGTTGTTAAATCATAAGGGGTGAGGATGAGGTGAGGCAGGGGCAGTAGGTACTGGGAGGTAGAGCTGGGAGTGGCCAGGGACACCTTCACCCTCTTATAATTTATCCTCAGCAGGAAAGCCAGAAGTTGTCCTGGTAAAATGGAAGTAAAATCAGATCCTGCTCCACAACCCCCTCCCTCAGGGCAGAAGCCCAAGTCTCCCAGGCCTTGCATAATCTGCCCCCTTTCCTCTCCCCTGTGTTTCTCCGTGGCACTCAGAATTACCCAGTCACTTAATAATTTCCTTTACTGCTGGTCTCTCTCATGGAAATACAAACTCTGAGAACAGAGGTTTCTGATGGTCTGTTCATGGTCATAGCCCAGCTTCTACAAAAGTGCTTGACACCTAGTAGACACCCAGTCAGTATTTGTCATCTGAGTGAACACTTATCTTTGAGGCCAAATCAAGGAGAAATCATTGGAAAGCCATCAGAGGGTTTTAAGCAGGTGGAAGCAAGAGGGATTTGTGTGTTTGTAGATCACACCGAAGGCCTTGGGGTTTCTTTTGGCTGGAGTGAGGGGCAGGCCAGGGGCTGGGGAAACAGGTTACTGTAAACAACTGGGATTTAAATAAGTGAAAGAGTAGCAATGACAGTGGAACAGAGAGAAAGGACTGGCTTTAAAATATATGAAAAAAGTGGATTTGGCTTTTTCCAAAGGCTAATACTCAGGATGAGGGAGCAGGAGGAAAAAGCCTGAGATGACTCCTAGGGCCCTGAATCAAGACAGGAAAAGTGGGAGCAGTGGGAGCAGAATTGATGTGGTAACAAGTGAGATGTTAATATACTCTTTCCAGGGTCCTGTGTAAGTAATGAAGGGGCCGCCATCACCAGTGGTGCATGGAGAAGCTGCCGTGAGAAGGGTGGTCTGTGTATGCCAGTGATTAAGTTTCTCAGTTGAAAGTTTCAATGAATCAAAGACCAAAATGAATGTTTATTCATTCACACTTTCATCAGAATCATAACTGTTCATGATTATAGGTGCTGTGGTTTTGGAGAGATATACTCTGCCTAGAATTCAGTCTAAAAACAGGTACACAAACAGTGAAAACAATAAACACAGTCCACCAACTCTTATTGTGGAGGCATCAATAAAGAGCAAAGGGAGCGCGGAGGACCCTAATTGATGTTCAGTGAATGCTGTTTGAATGAGTAACTTACTCTTCAGGGGTTGGAGAGTGAAGAATAGGAAAATCGGTGATGAGGTAGGGTCGGGGAAGGGAGATGGGGCAGAGATGGAATTCCAGGCAGATAAATGGACAAGAACAAAGGCAAATCCTTTGCTATTGGCTGAGTGCAAGACCTGGGTGGGAAGGAAAGTGGCTAAAGGTGTTGGGGCCAGATTGGGAGAGACTTGAATGCCAGCATACTTAAGCTTTGTCCCATGGCTGCACGTAACAGAATGTTTCAGAGAAGAGGAATGATAGGCCACCACCAGTGCTTTGAAGTTGGTTTGGATAATATTGTGGGGACTATGGCAGGGAGAAGGGACTGAGGGGCCAGGGTGCAAGTGGGGGGCGATCACAGTGGGCCAGGATGGAAGGAGTGATGCTTGAATAGGTGTTACGGTGTAGAGGAGGGCATGGAAACGGGAAATAGGTCAGGAGTGGAACTCATCAGACTTACAGACGAATTTAGGCTTTTTTTTTGTCTTTCTAGGGCTGTGCTCATGGCCTATGGAGATTCCCAGGCTAGGGGTCAAATTGGAGCTATAGCCGCCGTCCTACAGCCACAGCAACACCAGATCCTTAACCTACTGAGTGAGGCTGGGGATCAAACCTGCGTCCTCATGGATGCTAGTCAGATTTGTTTCCACTAAGCCACGATGGGAACTTAATTTAGGCTTCTTAGAGAGAAAGAAAAGCCTGAGATGAATCAAAGTTTCTTGTTTAAAAAGGTGAATGGATGATGATTTCTTTCACCAAGAGGGTGAGCAGATTTGAAAGAGGAGGATAATCAATGCGTGAGATAAACTGTGTTTTGGATGCCTGTGCTTGGGACCAGAACGTACTGGTGGGTGTTTTGAGTCTGAGTCCCCTTCCCTAGGACGTCATCTAGGGGGTTAGGCTGGCATTTGCGGCGTCAGCAGGGCTAGGGCTGGTAGCCCGAGGGCCTTTGATTCATAGAAATTGGTGCAAGACCAGTGGTGAGTGACATCAGTAATTAAAGGGCACAGGTCGGGATTAGGTCATTACGAGAACAGCAGTCCCAAATGGGTCATGCAAATAGCAGTGGCTCTGGGCTGGTAGCAGGAGGCAGATATGAAAGCCATGATAGCAGAAGGAAGTAAGGATGAGAGAGAAAATCTGAGTGGGGCCAAGGGGGACAGACACTACCCAGTGCCGAGCTCTGGCTGCTCCTTGAGGCAGGACGGCTGGACCTAAGGGGACCCAAGTCGAGTGGCAAGTTTGAGCAGTTTCTTTCAGCAGAACCATGTCTTCTTGCACTAAAAGATCAAAGATCAAATCTGCGTTTGTTTATTTCTTTGGCCAAGTTTGCGTATCAAAATGTCCTTTTGTGGGAGTTCCGTTGTGGCTCAGAGGAACGAACCTGACTAGGATCCCTGACGATGTGTGTTCAATCCCTGGCCTTGCTCAGTGGGTTAAGGATCTGGTATTGCCGTGAGCTGTGGTGTAGGTCGCAGGCACAGCTCAGATCCCACTGTGGCGTAGGCTGGCGGCTACACTTCGATTCGATAATCGTAGACTGGGACCTTCCATATGCCACAGGCACAGCCCAGAACAACAACAACCACAACAAAAAGATGTCCTTTTGTGATTTACATTGTAGCCTGTGCAATTTCATGCCAAAGATAAACTTGTGTCTTCTTTCTAAACATGGAGAGCTGTAGGGAAGGAAACCATCAGCATGTGAGGTTCATACTCATTGCTAAGAGTGACTCTCTTTACTTGGCAGATTTCTTTTACATTTCATGATCTAGGTGATAGGAATGGTAGAACCACTGACTTTCCATTCCGTAGACTCTCACTTTCTCACCTGTTTATTCACTCCCTTAATAAGTATCTGAGGGCCAGGCATGAGCTTAGCACTAGGGATGCAGCACAGAGGAAGATCTAAGTAGTCCTTCCCTCAGGAGCTTGCAGAAAAGATGAGTGATGCTGAAAGGGAGAAGGCAGTATATCAGCAACTTGGAGGGATGTAAAGACAGGTGGAGTTCAAGTGCTGTCCTGAAGAAGTTTACAGTGTAGTGCTGAAAGTAAGTCAGGCACAGACACAAACAACCATATCCCCCATCCCTGTATAAATATGCACTGCTTCGTCCTAGAGTGTATGTGAAGCTGCTCACGGGACCAACTTCATTAACACATACATTAACATCACAATGAAGTGATGTTAAATTTAAATTCGGAGAATTTTAAATTTAATAAATCATGATCGGAGTTCCCATTGTATCTCAGTGGGTTAAGGCCCCTGTATTGTCTCTGTGAGGATGCCTGTTCAATCCCTGGCCTCGCTCAGTGGGTTAAGGATCCGGCATTGCCATAACTGAGGCATAGGTCACAGATGAAGCTCGGAGGCAGCGTGGCTGTGGCTGTGGCGTAGCTGCAGCTGCACTGCAGCCCCTGGCCTGGGAACTTCCATATGCCACACGTGTAGCTTAAAAAAAAAAAAATAAAAACTGAAATTAAAATATTAAAAAATCAGGAATTCCCACCATGGCACCGTGGAAACGAACCCAACTAGTATCCACGAGGACGCAGGTTTTGCCCAGTGGGTTAAGGATCTGGCATTACCGTGAGCTATAGTACAGGTCACAGACGCAGCTCAGATCTGGCATTGCTGTGGCTGTGGCATAGGCCGGCAGCTGTAGCTCCAATTAAAGCCCTAGCCTGGGAACCTCCATATGCTGCACCTGCGGCCCTAAAAAGCAATAAATAAATAATAAATAACCATGATCACCTATAAGAAGAGCGAATAGCATGCACAGAGAGCATAGAGGTCAACCTAGAGCTTCCGGTTCTGAGTTTCCTGGCCTCCAAAGTGAAAAGATATCTAAGTACATAATTCTCAGTATTCAAGATTACGTCTACCCCAAACTGATCAGGATAGGCCAGGCCATGCTGGCGCCAAGTCTCAGAGGTGTACGTCACAACACTTACTATTTCTTGTCCCACGACTAGGCTGCAGGTAGAGCAGCTCTCCAGGACAAAGCACCGTGGCGCGACTGGGTGGCAGGGTCCAGGCCATCTCCATCTTGTGTGGATTAGCATTTCCACCCAGGGTCTCTGTGTTGGCTGTGGGAGGGAGGGCGAGAGTGAGTAGAAACCATGTCGCTTCTGCTCACAGCTCATTGGCCAGGGCTAGTCACATGACCGTGCCTGACAACAAGGGGCCAAGCAATGTGCCATTCAGTCAGCTTACCACCTCTGCCACACGCGCAGGCTAAGCCAACGTTTTCATAAAGCAAAATTCTCACTCTCACCCAGGACTGGACACACAATAGAACATTGGCGGAACAAACGCGGTGTTACGGGGATTCAGCGAGAGACGGTGCTCGTGGATCGTTGGAGGTTGCGATGGAGGAGCCGGAAATCAAGCAGGTTTCAAAGGATGGTGAAAACTTTGGAAGACGTCGGGGAGATCAGGTAGGAAGGAAGTCGCTACCCGCAGAGGGTAGTGTTTTCCTGGGAACATCCAAAGGTCAAGTTTACTGGGGTTTGAGGGGGGTTGCAGGAGATCACATTACGTGGGTAGTGGCCACAGTGCAGAGGATGGCAGAACTCACGTCTTGCTCGATGCTGTTTGGAGGCCGGGAGCCCTTGCTGCTGTCATTGTACCCTCTACGCCCTGGGGCTGCTGTGATTGCTCTCCAGAAATGTTGAATCACATTTCCAGGGATTTGAAACACAGAAATCACACAGTTTTTTCTTCCTCCTCCCTTCAGACACATATCTTAGCAGCAAGAGAGGTACCCTTAACTACTTCCTCAGGAAAAATTAATGAAGTGAATTAAAACAGACCGTCTTTCAACCGGTTCCAAACGAACTCATTTCATAGCCTTTATCATGGCTTCTTTGCTGTTTGGCAAATTTATTTAAGTTATTAAAAAAAAAAAAGGATTCCCTAAAATTCTCAGCTGAAAAATTGGCTTCTGTTTTTTCTACAAAGCTAACTCACCTGATTTGTCAGAACAGCTTGAAAATGAAGTGCTAACTGGTGGGTTTTATTGAAAGGAAACCAAGTGGAACAACATATGTATTTTCTTAGGAAACTCAAAAAGCTCGCAGTCATGTGGTGTTCCTCAGGGTGGATTCTTTGTTATGAATTACAACCTGCTTACTGATGAGCTGTTAATAAAAAGGAGGCCTGCCGGGCCATTATTTTTTTCCACACAGTACACACAATTCGGTTTTCTTTCTTTCTTTCCCTTTTTTTTTCTTTCAAAAAAAGTTTTCATTAATGCCCTGAGTGTGAATAAATCTGTTTCCAATTTGTAATTGTTTTCCCTTCATCTGGACAATAATTTATTGCCAAATCCAACACTTGTCTGTTATTACCATCCCCCCAACAGGAACATGTTTTAATTTTTCTCCTGCCACCCCCCGACTCCTTTCCTTTCTGGCCCCACCCTGTACTGCCCTTTTTCAACTGACGGAATGCGAGACCAGAAAGTTACAGGATGGCAGGGGTCTTGTTGGTGGAGGTCACGTCCAAATCTGGGCTCACGGGGAGCCGGAGGTAACCCAGGCGCTCGTGGGCCCGTCCACGTTGCATCGTAGGGCCTGCCAGCTGGAGTTGTTTGGAGCTGAGAAAATAAGCTCAGGGAAAACTGTTGAGGCAAACTAGAAACAGATGGTAACCTGAGGTGGCAAGACAACTTTATTTAGCGTGGCAGTTCGACTTTATTTATTTTACACGCGCATCTGGTCGCGCTGGGGCGCCTTCTATGCATACTCATTATTATGTTGTTAATGGTGGATCCGATTGGCCAAGGGATAGTAGCAATTAAGTTCACTATGTATTTTAGTCGATTCATATTTTAGTGGCCTTGGTGAGGCATGTTAGTGGTTAGGGTTTTATGTGGAAAGGGCGTAGGAGCTGCTGTTTGAAGTTCTAGTGGTGTGGAAAGAGTGTTCCTAGCAACGCAGGGTGTTAAGGTGGCCCTGCCACCACCGGAGAGCAGGCCAAGCTGTCAATAAACAGCCAGCGGGATGCTAGCGCATTGCTGTGGATGCGGTCTTGATTTTAGAAATATTCGGTGTTGCGCCTCTGCTGGTACGTGGATGGTGGGTCCATGGCTGTTTTCATTGGAGACCCGAATACGGTCCATCCAGGGCTGGGTCTGGGATGCTTCGTTCATTGGTCCGTGCCTCCTTTCTCCATCAATATCTCTATCAATTCTCAAAAGTTAGGAGAGTCATTTTGTGACGTGAGATACAAAGTGAGATGGAGACTCGGTTTTGCACGAACGACACAAAATCTCTGTTTTTTTCTTTAATACCTAGCAAGTGTATTTTTCATCCTCCTGAGTTTGGTCTGGAGCTTCCTGTTCTAAAAAGCTGTGATTACTGTGGTTATTTCCACTGAGTTGCTAGGGCTCTATCTTTGGGACAAGTGGATTCTTGCCTGATTTAGAGCTAATTTTGCAGAACTGGGAAGCTTAGCCAATTTGAGTTGTTACCTGGAAATCGGATGCATCTTCTCATTCCTCGTCAGATTCAGTTTTCCCAGCCACTAGGGGCTCCTTCCCCATGTGTGTGGAAAATACTCTATCTGCTCCACAGGTACTGGCTTTTCTGGCTCTTGAATTAAATCCATGTGAAGTCTGTTCAGGGGACATTGTGTATGTGAGCAGGGCTGCCTGTTATGCAGTCACTGCTCACCTACGAGCTGCAGGACCTGTAGGTAATGAAAATGTTCTTGAGGTAACATTTTTAAGTGTGTCCTAGTAAGAAGAGTGTGTGTGTGTGTGTGTGTGTGCCTGTGAACTAGACACTTATAGGGATGTGATGTTGATGTGAAAAGGAGCACCTTCCAAACACCCTCTGCCCCTCAGAGAATAAAGTCGCTGCACTTTTACAAATGGGAGCAGGCACCGTTTTGACCTGAACTTAGGGCTACTATTGCAAAGCTGGATGTTGTAAATATGACATGTGAGCAGTAAGTATGACATGTGGGTGTGTCGCCCATCTGGGAGTCTGTTTGCCTCTGCTGGTGCCCAGAAAACACTGCTGCCAGAGGGCGACTTCTCCAGCTGTAGAGTGTGGATGAGAGAGCAGAGAGGAGAAACAGAAAGGGGCTGGGAATGTTAAACCAAGGACACTGATGTCAGAGCATCATGGAATGTTTTCTTTCCAGGATAGTCAACAATCTGCAAAAAGTCCATCCGTTTTCTCTCAATCAGCAACTGTTTAGTCAGGACCCACTAAGATGCACTTTCTTGGCTTTAGACGGTATAGTTCTGAAAACACAAGGACCGTATCGTGACTGGTTGTGACCAGAAAGTCACGATCATTGCAGCAAGAATGTTCTATGGCTGGGGGAGGTGGGGGGAACTGACAAATCTCTTGCATCTCCAGACACTGCAAAGGAAAGAGTTTAGGCTGTGGAGTCAAACCAGCTGGCTGTGTGATGATGAACAGGTTGCTTAACCTCTCTGAGCCTCATAGAGAAACTCATCTAAAAGTATTCCTGCCCAGTTCTAATGAGGATTAAACAAGATAGTGAATGGAAAACACAAAGACAGTAAGAATAGTCAAGAAAATCCACTTCCTTCCTCTCTTCCTCTGTGGAAAATACTTAAGAATTTAAGATTAGATCATTTTTTCTTCTGTGAACGTGTAGCCACATGTTGATGGAATCTTCGCGACTCTGAGCCAGACTTAGTCACAACTGGTCAAGGAAGGAAGTTTTCCTTAGCCACCAACGCACGATGAAGCCTGTTGGAACAAGAATCCACGTCCTCTAAAATCAGCGTGT
>PVHT020000078.1:7059309-7126132 GCA_004024745.2 Catagonus wagneri | reverse complement strand
TCTTTTCGTTTTGTTTAGGGTTTCCTTAGCTGTGCAGAAACTTTGAAGTTTAATTAAGTCCCATTGGTTTATTTCTCTCTTTATTGTCCTTACTCTGACACATGGATCTGAGAAGATGTTGCTATCATTTATGTCAGAGAGTGTTTGGCCTATGTTTTCCTCTAAGAGTTTTATAGTATCAGGTCTTATATCCAGATCTAAATCCAGGCCCGGCTCAAGCCCTTGTAGTTACCAACTGTGTCCAGCAGGTGGCAGCTCAGAGCGCATGGCCACAGCGCTCTCTACTCTTCAGCCAGGGGACAGGGCCGGGCGGGGTGGCCTCCCAGCCTCTCAGCAAGTGTCCATTCTCTCTCCCTTTTCTTTGAAAAAAGACCATTCAGAGGCTTGTGCTTTTGCAGACTGTTTCAGCAGTGGGTCCAGCTTCCTCCCCAGACAGTCTTTACATAAGAAGTGAGATAATATTTTCTGCTTCAGCTTTATTTGGCGATAAGGTAGGCATTTATATATAATTCCATTTGTAAGCGTGCCACGTTTCCTTTCATACTGTGTGGAAGTGTGTGAAAACGAGTAATTTTCGCTTAAGAAAGGGATTCGTAAAAACACACTATTCCCCTTAGTAATTCTTTTAGAGGGTTTGTCTTCTACCCTTGATTGAGTCCAGGTCTCCCGGGCCTCACAACGTTTTGCCAAACTCGAGGGGAGCTAAAGGGCAGTGGACGACAAGTTCCTGACCCTTGAGGGATTGAATATCTCCTCAGAGAACCCTGCGGGACCAAAATAAATAGAAACCCACTTGGTTTCTGTTTGGTGAGGTTTGCTCTAGTTTTCCTTCTCTATGCCTTGACAGCTAGTTCCAGCGCGCTTCTGGAGGGGCGGCCTGCACAATGTAACATCAGTTGGTCAGCTCGGCTGGGCCGGTTAAGAAAACCCAAATGTTGTTGATTCGCTAATTTATTCCTCACAGCTGTGCTTCTAAGCTCCTGTCTCATTTTTCCAAGTCTTCCTCAGTCCCAAGTCCTGCCCCCCCACTCGTCCCTCGCTGCCGAGCAGGCGGTGCTTGCCTTCTGGTCTCATCTGTGTTCGCTGTCCCCATTTCAACGCCCACATTCCCTTTAGCTTCCTGCAGTTGTTGCCCGAGCCCCCACCCCCCACCAGAGGAGGCCTCTTGGGTCCCTTCTGAGGAAGAGAACTAGCCGCTCGTAGCTCTCACTCCACCCGCCCCGCTCCTGCTCCCTCCCTCACCCCAGCCACCCCCAAGCTCTCTTCCCTCTGGTTTCAGTGACTCTCATAACCTCCCTGGTCCTTCTCCTCCTCCAGATCTTTTTCTGCCCTACCTTCCCCCTTCCTTCTGAAAGCTAAACCCTCCCTAATCTTAGAACCTCACACCCACCCTCCACCGTGTCCCCCAGGACTCCACCCTTCTAAGTTCTATGATGCTTTTAATTTAATCTACATTTCCAGGCCTGTTCTAGGTGCCAAGCTCTAATTCCACTCTTAAGGTCTTCCAGGCATTCCATGTCACTGTCCCACCATCGCCAGAAACCAGATATATCTGAATCAAGCTTGTCTCTTCCATGGATCAACATTGTCCTTCCTGTGCCAATTTTAATGCCAGCTTTGTTAACAACCTGAAAAACTGGATGGTGTCTGTGCCTTCTTCAACTCTCCTCCCCCCTCCTATCCAATGCATGGGCAAGTCCATCAACATTGCCCTCCTTTTTTCATTTCTGCACTGTGACAGCTGTGGCATACTGGAAGGAGCGTCTCACTTGCTGTCGGAGGGTGGAGTTGGCACCTTGTGACAGCTGTGTGTCACTGAGCCAGTAATATTTGCACCCCTTTCCCAGTGTCTTAGAACAATAAAATCCCAGCATCCAGAAATCGTACAGTCCACCTCCCTTAAGCCATGAGGTGAGTTATCTGAGGTCTCTCAGCTAAGACCCAACACTAGGAGTTTAGACAACCAGGTTAAGGATCTTCTTTCTCTTTCCTTTTTTTTTTTTTTTTTTAATGAGAGTTGCAATTTTATTTCAGGTTCTCCTTACCTTTTTTTTTCTTTTTTGCCACACCTGCAGCATGTGGCAGGTTCTCCTTACCTTTTTTCTTTCTTTTTTGCCACACCTGCAGCATGTGGCAGGTTCTCCTTACCTTTTTTTTCTTTTTTGCCACACCTGCAGCATGTGGAAGTTCCTGGGCCAGGGACTGATCCTACACCACAGCAGCGACCAGAGCCACAGCAGTGAAAATGCAGGAGCCTTAATCTGCTAGGCCATCCGAGAAGGCCCAAAAGTCTTCTTTCTGATCTGTGGGGTCTTCAGGAACTTCTCATTAAAAAGGAAATGTGGCTTTAGAAGGAACGGCCCCCAAGGCCGTTACTGAACACTAAGGCCATCTCCTCCTGTCTAAACAGAAACAATAAAGACCAGTTCTGAGGGGGTAAAGGCAAGGAACTATGTCTACAAAAGGCCGCCTGGGAGCCCATTTCTGGGTTATTGGCATCCTTTCAATCCTCTTTCTTAAGAGGACCTGGATTTCCTTGGGCGGGATATTACCTGCCTCCTTCCCCATCACTGTGGGTTGGGGAGACATGACCCCCCCTCGCCCCTAGGGATGAGCCTGATTGGCCTCATTCAGTCTGTGGACTTAATGCTCCAGGCCAGTTATGGATGCCTCCACTGGGACGTGACCACCTGTCAGTGTGTTAACCTGTCAGTGTGTGGAGCTCACGGCTTCCACTGGGTCTGCTGAGAACTAGATGTGACCTGTATGGCTCTTGGCATCCATTCTGCCCCTACGAGGGAAAATCTGTCAGAGAGTGAGCCAGGATGGGGATAAGAGGGCAGAGGAACAGAAAAGAGAAATCACATCCTAATGACATCATTTGAGCCCCTGGATGAAGCTTTGCCTCAAATCAGCCCTACCTTTGAATATTTATGAGCCAACAAATAAATCCTTTTTAAAAAATCGGTTTAAGTGAAGGTTTCTGATACTTGTAATCTCAATATTTCCTGTTGATTACTCTGGAAAGGCTAGGATTGCATGAGTACAACATGATGAGCAACGGACAGCTAGGGGGCGCTAAAGCAACCGTCTCCCAACTCACCCAACGCTAGTCCATCTGGGTAGCCCACAACCTGTCTATGCACTTAGGCCATTGCTCCCAGATTGCTCTCAGACACGCAGTCCCCCCAGAAGGAGCCTCGCCTATTCCCCCTGTGACTAGGAGGAGCCACCCTAGTGTTCACGTTGGGGTTAGACTTCTAAGGATGCCTACAAGTTCTTATGGGCTGTTGGAGAAAACGGCTAAGGAAAACAGCAGTTAAATGGTGGGAGGGTCATGGTTTGGTAGTGGGAAAAGTTGTGTTCCCAGGGAGTCAAGGTTCAGTTGGAAAATGAAGTCGTGTAAGGGAAGAAGCGAGAAAGAAGGTGAGGGATGAACTATAATAAGTAGCCTCTGTGTCTCATGATTCAGAATTCATGTTTGATCTGAGCCTCAGAATGTTAAAATGTTAGAAACTTCCAAAACACAGGCAGAAAGATGACAGGAAGCAGAGAGAAGTGTTAGGTGTGTCTGATCAGGCAGATTCACGGTTGGTTGCTTTTGGGGATGTGTGCAGATTTGGGGAAGGAGATAACATGAAGATGAATCTCTTTGCTATGTGGTGGTCTTTCATGGTAGCACTTGAGGAATGGTATAAAAATCTCCAGTACATTTATAATAGGCTGAGACTCGAACCACATGTTTTAAGCAACCGTATGAGCCTGCAGAATCAATTGCTGGGTGAAGTTGAGCACGTATTTAAAACATGTGAGGGGATGTTTTGTGTCTCACTATACTAATTTTCCTGCATGTAGCCTTCATCTCTCCCTTACCTCTGGGGTTTTAGGAAAAATTCTGCTTCCTGTACAAGTAATGGAACTGTGCATCCAACAGCCATTCGTTATAACCCTGTGGTCGTCACTAGGGCTGGTTACACATGGGAGAATTGCACTTTCCCTTCTCCTTTGAATTTTGGTAAGGTCGTGTGACCTCCTTTGGCTAATGAAATGCGATTGGAAATAATGTGATGGAAGCATTAAAATCCAGAACACAATTTGTATGCTTTTTTTTTTTTTAAACCTCTGGCATGGTGACAAAGGTTGGACTGGTGGCTACCTCATCCTTCTGAGTCCCTGATCAGCAGGACAGTCCCACTTCTCCACCTAACACCCAACCCCAGCAGACATATAGCCTAAACAAGAAATAAACTTTTGCTGTTGTAAGGCGTTGAGATTGCTGGGGTGTCTGTTAGTGGAACAGAACCCAATCCATCCTGATTTATAGACAACTAAAGATGTTCTAGCAACTGTACTTGAAATGCAGAGGAATCAGATGTGCCTGCTCACCATCTTGAGAAATGATGCAGAGAAAAAGAATAAAAGGCAGCACTTAAAATGTTAATTGAAAACTGAAGTATTTTATAATTTACTTTCAATTTCTTTAACTCCTTTAGAACTATTTCTTGTTAATACTATTCATGATGTATAGGTGTAGATATAGTCATGGTTTTTATGTAGTTATAATTATATAGGATAAACTCTGAGGATTTTTTACTGTCTTATTTAAGGTTATTGATAAATATTTGCCCTATGCTTACATTCGCCTTCACTGTTAAGAGGAATATGCAAGATTAATTTTGATTCTATTAGACTCTTTTGGCAGTGAGTTACAGAAAGCTCAACTCCAGCCAGCCTAAGTTATAGGAGAATTTAATGTTTCACAGATATGAGGTATTTCACCTATAACGGAAGTCGAGGCTTTGGGTTGATTGGTTTCGTAAGTCAAGGCTGTCCTCAAGGACACAGGTTTTTCCATTTCTCTAGGGAGCTACTCTTGGTGTTGCAAGTCCCTCCGGTGTGCCCAAGATGGCGGCAGGGCCAAGGACCACATCCAGCACACCACCCAGAGTTAGAAGATGAATTGTTTTTTCCTGTGCCTTTTTCTTAGGAGGGAGATACTTTCCCCCCAAGACTCCTGAGGAGACTTCTCCCCTCATCTTAGTGGCCAGAATGGAGAGCTGTGGCCATTCCCAAGCCAACACTGGCCTGGCCATAGAATTGCTATGGTCAGTATAGACCACAGTGTACCCTGTGAACTAACATAATTAGGTAACTCCTCTTTTCTTGTTGGCTGTTCAGGAAGTTCCTTGTTTTCACTTGCTGGAAACAATTTGATTTAAGTCATTTCGATTCTCTCACTCTTTTCACGTTTTCCTAAAGATGGAGTGGCTGGGTCAAAGGGAGTAAATCTTTTTGCCATTCTTTCTATATATTCCTAAAATATTCTTGGATAGGGAATGTATCAAAGTACAGTGCCATCGGCCTGGCAAATAATATTCTGGTTTATCTCTAGCACATGCTGTAGAGTAGTAATGTATTGGTTTGAGTTACGATTCCTTAATCACCAGTGAGGCTGAACATTGTTCCATCGTTTGTTTACTCTCTTTGGAATTCGTTTCCTCAGAAGGTAGCCTCTCTGGCACAAGGGTCGGAAACGCTGAAGTCTCAATCCCCCAAGTAAACTTGGCATCTAGCTCTATCTCTGACACAGCAGTGCTGGAACTAGGAACTGACTCAACCTAAAGTAAACGCCAGTTGTCCAGGGACTCACACGATCCAGATGGAACCCACGGGAGACCCTTAGCAGGGAAATGTCACCCAGGCTCTAGGCCAAAGGAAAGGAATTGCAGCTCTTGGAACAGAATCCTTGGAGAGCACTTAAACACAAATTATGTTTATGACCACATGAAATTATTGCGTTGGAGGTATCAAAAAATTTAAAATGATATTCACATTTAAAAACTTCGAAGAGGAAGTTCCCGTCATGGCTCAGTGGTAACGAACCTGACTAGTATCCATGAGGACACAGGTTTGATCCCTGGCCTTGCTCAGTGGCTTAAGGATCTGATGTTGCCATGAGCTGTAGTGTAGGCTGCAAATGCGACTTGGATCGGGCATTGCTGTGGCTGTGGTGTAGGCCGGCAGCTGCAGCTCTGATTAGATCCCTAGCCTGGGAACTTCCATATGCCACAGGCGAGGCCCTAAAAAGAAAACAAAACAAAAACAACCAAACAAAAAACTTTGAAGAACGGCCTTATTCTTAATAGAATAGTTCTAAAGAAAACCAAAAGGAATATAGAGCTGGGTTTAGTGCAAGTTTTGATTTAATAGCAAACTCCTCTGCGTAAATGGGAGCAAAATAATTTGGGGAGGTGGGGCTGGTAATTTTGTGTTGAATGACAGAACAGTCTTTTTCAACAGTTTCCTGCTTCCCAAATGTCTTGATTAAACACTTTTGTGGGATTCAAAGATGTTCTTGTTATTGTTTACTGTTGGGTGCCACAGGAGGCTCTGAGGGGTCTGTTGAGCCCTTGACATTGTCTTCAAAATGTTGTGAATGTGAGCATTTTTCCTTGGAAGGAGCTTATGGTTTCAGGAGACCATCGGGGATGGGGGGGGGGCTCTGCTTATTGTCCCAGTGGTAGTTTTCATCCATTTTCATTTTTACCACAGCCTCTTTTCACCTTCTCCTACCCTCCAGTTTGCTTCCTTTCTCTATTATTTTTCACTCAGTATCCCCCAAAAAACAGGGTTTTGGCTTGGCTGCCCTCCTGAGGGTTTCCTCTCTCTGCTGATTTAAACACTTTATGTGGCTCCTTTCCCTTCCTACGGGATGGTTAGGGAACAGGATTTTGTGTAATATCACTACAAACAATAATCAGTTTGTAGTCACACTGAATATCTAAATGTTTTTAAAAAAATGTGCTAAAACATACTCAAGTATATTGGACATTATTTCTTGATTCTTTGGTTTAGAAGTCACTTCAGGATCTTTTGCTGTTTCAGACCAACATTATAAGCATTGCTTTTTTCACTTCATTTCCTTTGAGCTCTTTGCATTGGAAAAGTATAGCAAAATCATGGAGGGCCTCCTAAGTCAGTGGAGGTAGACCTGTCTTGTCTGTCCCAAGCCACTCAGCTGCATCATTCTGGCTTAAAAGTTAAATAATTACATGAATGATTTTTTGCTTAGTCCTAAAAATAGTCCATATACATAAGGAAGTTCTTGTTGAGTTCAGAGACTATCGGATTTTAGATATTTGTTCTAATATCAGAAACTCAGCAGTATGCTTTTCTCTCTTCTGATAGAAAA
The DNA here is from genome assembly GCA_004024745.2 of Catagonus wagneri. Lineage (NCBI taxonomy): Eukaryota > Metazoa > Chordata > Mammalia > Artiodactyla > Tayassuidae > Catagonus > Catagonus wagneri. The sequence continues at coordinate 7,118,940 of PVHT020000078.1, read as the reverse complement.
TGACAAAGAATAAGATCAAGTTTAAAATTAGATCTAGGAGTTGTCCTGTGGCACAGTGGGTTAAGGAGCTGGCATTGTCACTGCACTGGCTGGGGTCGCTGCTGTGGTGCAGGTTCACTCCCTGGCCTGGGAACTTCCACATGCCTCGGGCATGACCAAAAAATAAATAAAATAAAATAAAATAAAATAAAATAAAATAAAATAAAATTAGATCTCGTGTTTTAGAAACAAGTAGATATTCGTGAAAAAGAAAAACAGTAGTCATCTGTCAAAAGACAGAGCCAGAAACACAAAGTCTGGAGTTCCCGTTGTGGCTCAGAGGTTAACGAATCCGACTAAGAGCCATGAGGTTGCGGGTTTGAATCTGGCCTTGCCCAGTGGGGTAAGGATCTGGCGTTGCCGTGAGCTGTGGTGTAGACTGCAGATGCAGCTCGGATCCTGCATTGCTGTGGCTGTGGCGAAGGCCGGCAGCTATAGCTCCAATTAGACCCCTATCCTGGGAACCTCCATATGCCGAGGGTACGGCCCTAAATAAGACAAAAAGACAAAAAAAAAAAAAAAGAAACACAAAGTCTGTACGAGCATCTGAAAGGTGGACTGGATTCCAGTGAGCATCAACAGAGTGCAGTGTAGACAGGACACCTACCTCTTTTATTTTTAAAGATATGCATCTTTATATCTTTATACAATTTATTTTTTAAATCATTCATGAGACAGAGAGAGAGAGAGGCTCAGTGGAGCTGCCAGAGAGGCAACATATGGTTCCTAACAGAGGACCCCATCTGGTTGAAATATGGAGACTCAGCAAAGGGGAAGGGGTCTTTACATTTTATGTAAATCCAGACCCAGTGCTTCAGCTCTTCCTGGGAAGAGTCTGTGCAGAGATGGGCTGTGGATTCTGGGATGCCGTGCCTTCTTGACTGCTGGATGCTGCTGAGAGGTCAGGGTGGAGCCCCCTGTCTTGGTGATGTTTGTGAAGGCATGGTTATTCTAGCGGTTGCCGTGACTGGTGACTTAGGGCCCTGCTCTGATCCCTTCTGGCACCAAGAAGGAGAAGACCACCCCTGACCTGGAATTTGGGGGTACAGAACAGGGGGGTACATGGGTGTAGCTTCTTCACCCTCGGGGCACACTTACTGGTTGTATCAGGTTTAGGAGAAAAGCAAATCCTGCGCGTGTGTATGTGTGTGTTTGTGTCTGTGTGTATGCACACACACGAAATTTAATTCTGTAATGCAAGGTAGGTATTAGTTGGTAATAAAAATGTGCATTTGGAGAATTTTATTTTTGAAGTGCATAATTCTCCACCAGCAAAGTCACTCTGAATTTAATTATAATCTTCCGCATTCACATTTGTTTGCCCTGTTTCTGTTTAATGCGTTTAATGGTCTCTTGCTGGTATTTGGTTTTCAGTGTTTTTTTCTCCTTTTCTTTGAAACCTTTCTGATCCTCATCTATTTCTCCCTTCTTTCTCTTATCTCTTCAACACCTTCTTTCGACTTTCCTTTGATCAATTCGGTGAGGCTCAGTTTAACACTCTTTCTAACCACTGAACTGATGTAGAGTCTTGTTTTTTTTTTTTTTTTTTGGTTCATTAACAGAGTTGAAAATTCAATTTAAAAATCCCTCTCCCTGGAGTTGCCAAAGGTAGCTCTGAAGTTGGGATGAACTGAGCTCTTCCTGGCAAGATAGGTGGGTTTTAAGCAGCTGGGAAGATGCCTACAGTAGGGACTAGGGCTAAAGCGAAGGCATTGGCATAGAAATGACTTTTAATACATACCCTTGGTGCGATTTTCTATTTACAACTTACTTTTGAAATCTGAGAGGAGTTAAAAATGAAGAGAGCATAATTCTGCAGTAGGATGTTGGTAGGTGGAGGTATGGTCAGACCCTGAAAAGTTGAGGCACTTAGCGGCCGATGCAAAGAGAAGGAGAACATGAAGAAAAATTCTAGAAATTTCTCAATATGGTGAATGCAGAAAACAATGGGAAATTTGCTTCCAAGCAAGCCTGGATAAGACTGTGTTTATAGCTGTGAATGTAAACAAGGAAGCCAAGCACAGAGCTCACAGCATGAGCCGACATCGTGTTTTCGTTACTGGGACTGAAAACTATGCATAAAAATTGGAAGATGATTTGGTACTTAAATACAAATGTGAACTCAGTTTCAAACCTCTAAAGATGCGTTTAATTTTATAATTCCTCTTAACTCTGGCATCTTGTAGCACATATTTACTCTTTAACCACCCATGCCTAATTTTTGACCTATCAGACTTTGTAGTGACTCAATAAAGTAAATAGATATTTAGGTCAAACCAGAAAGATATCACAGCAGTGCTAGAATGTTATGTGCCCAAAGGGAGATTCCGACGGCAGGGATTATAAATGTTTTAAAGTAATTAAAACCTGCCTTGCTTAACTTGATGTATGCCGTTTTCAAAATGTCTAATTGTTTGCACAATTTAAAGTCAGGGGGAAAAACATGGCAACTTTACTGAGCCAAGAGGGAGTTGTTTGAAATGGTTCAAGTTCTGTTTAGATTCATGGAGGGGCATTTGAAAGAGCTCAGAGGCTGCTAGGAAGAATATTTTTCCAGATGATTAAGTGCAAATATTGTCTGAAAATGCTTAAGAAATTGATTTCAGAATAAGCAGGAAATTAAAAAAAAAAAGAAAGAGAAAAAAAGATGGGGTGGGGAGCACAGAGGTGAAGGGCGGGATTGTTTGGGAGGGATTTCTTCTCCTGCCCTGACCCAGTCTTGATCTCCTGGGGCCTGAAGAGTCTTTGTTCTGCGGCAGAGGGCTGGCAGGAAAGAAGATGAGAATGGGTGCTGAGGCAGCACGCAGGCCTGAGTGAATGCCTTGCCAGGAAGTACCCAGGGTGCACCCGCATTTTCTTCTCCCAGCTGGCAGGCAGTGCCCACTTTCCCTGGGGTGTCTGAAGTTTCCGAGTTCAGTCGTGTGTACAGACAGACCCCTGAGCAAATACAAAAGGCCTCTCTTAATCCCTGCGCGTCTCCTGTCTCTAGTATGTGATACCAAAACCAGTACCACGGTGCCCACACCAAAGAACAGTTGGAGACCACAGTTCTGATACATCCTTTCCTCCTAAATTCTATTGGTTTGAATGTGGCTTCTGTTAGGATTATACATGTATAAGGTAAGCGGAGACTTACTTTAGTCCGGGCCTTCTGCAGCGGATGGCTGGGCTGCACGGTGTGGTGGGTACTGGGGGGTGAGTTTGGAGACATCAAAGACTCTTGCAGCTTAAAAAGTTCACACTGCAGGGAAGTGACGGCAACCCTCCCGAAGACTAGAAGCCGGACTATCTATGAGTAAAAGTCAGGGCAGCTGTTCTCCACGGCGTTTTGGCTGCGACTGAGCTGAGACCCAGTGCTCTGTCCGTACACCTCGGTGTTTCTGCCTTTCATTCACTGTGAGTTCAGAAAGGGGGAAGTGAGCCCTGAGCTGGAGGAAGATTCAGGAGCTCCAGGGAATTCTGTTTCCCATGGGTTTAAATCATCTGCTTGCTGACAAGAATATTTTATCAAGACAAGAGTTCTCTTTCAGTTCTGAGTTTAGATCTAACTTGAAGAGATTCTGGAGTGGAATTGCATTTAGCATTGGCAGGGGAGGAAAGGCGTAGGAAAGGACTTCTAAAGGCTTCTTGGACATCAAATGGCTGTTTCACAACAACTTTGTGATGAGTTAAGTGTAAATGAATCAGAAACATACGGACCAAATTTCCTTTGAAATTCACATGGGTTTAAGAAATTAAGGCAAAAAAGTTCTTGGCAGAGAGTATTTTGGGATTTGCCAAATTCAAGCCACTTGAGAAAGAACTAGAGGCACACATCACAGACCCCAGAGTGCTGTTAGGCTTCATCTCTGTTCCTTCCTCTTCTCTGCCCATTAGTCAAGGTGCCCAGGAACCCAGAAAGCATCAGGTTGGTGGGAAGTTGGGCACCCGGAGGTCCTCCTGGGCTTTTCTGCTCTGCTGGGGAGGATCAGCGCTGGGCTATAGAGCCGGCAGTGGAGAACGGAGCTTGATTTTGGAGTCAGAGGGTCCAGCTGTTTGGATCCTGTCAGCATGGGTGCTGCCTTGGGGTCACGGCTGCACTCAGAAATGGTGTGGGGAGGGACCTTTCATCTCTTTTAGGAAGGATTTGGCTACTTACTGGGGAGCATTGACTCTGGGGGCAGGTAGAAATGTTGGGCAGAAGAATTGACTTCTTTCTCTAGACCTGGTCTTGTTCCCTCTGCCAAAGAGGGAGTGTCTATAGGGCAGTGACTCTGGTGGTGTTATTTGTTTGCTGCACACGGACTTGCTACGGGAGACGTCTGCAGTGCCTGTGGCACAAATTGAGGATGAATTACGGAGGGAGTGGTATGTATGCAAAACTGCAACGCAGTTTTTCAGTGAGAATCAGAAAATGTCATCAGAGAAAAAGGTCGTTTCAGCAATATTTGGGCATTTGGAAATCGCTTGCTTGCACTTGATCTTAGCCAAAAGGCCGAGAAGCGATGGAAATCGCTTGCTCGCTATGCAGAGGTTTTCACTGCAGTGGGATTTGTTCAGATGGAATTTGACCTAGAAAGCGGGAAAAGTGGAGCGTGGTACTTTTCTAAGAGGAATGGCGTGTGGGTGGGTGCGGGGACAGTGAAGATAGAAACTGGAAGTTCGTGATTCGGCAAGGTTAGAGGGCCAAGACATCCTGTCCCTTGACCCACAAAGAGGGTCCCCTCTGTTTGCCAGCATCCTACTCACTGTGCAAGGAGAGCTGATCCCCTCTTTGTCTCCCAGGTCCAGCGTGTTCCTCCAGGGGTGGTAACTGGATTCAGATAAGCCGATTTTCTCCTCAGGGCCACAAACGCAGTACCTGGCCCATCCTGGGTGCTTAAGAAAATTTTTTTGTCAAATGAATTCAGCTTGTGTTTTGGGGATGGCTGTTAGCTAGTACTAAAGGAATCAAGGCCAAGAAGATTTAGCATGAATGATCCATGAGGGAAGAACAGAAGAGTGAGAGTGAGGGATCCCTGAGCCCTGAAGGAAGGCCAACACGTAGATTGAAGGGATGCAAAAGAATCACACAGGATGAGAAGCTATTCCATTTAGCTGTGTGGGAGTGTCTTCCAACATTTCCAAGGGAGATTTCAGAAGAGAGAGAGAGGGACATCCAGGAGGAGAGTGTCGGTGGCAGGAAAGTAGAGGCAGCGGGTGCAGGTCTCGTGACCTTTTCCGATCGTCTGTCCTCCACTGATTCATTTCAGCAATCATGGGATGAACCCCCACTGTGAGCCAGGGCCTGGGGGGACCCCGTGAATATTGCCTCCAGGAAACGTGGCCTTTTAAGAGAGAAAGGACAGGTTCACCAACAATGAACAGAAGCTGATTAAGAGAAACTCTAGAGGAGATGCACGAATTGCTCCCGTTTGAGAGAAAGGAGGCGCCCTCTGGCTAGCCCGAGGAAGAAGGTGAGGTCCCTCTGGCTGCATTCTGTGCCCCGCCTCACTGCACCACCGAGAGCACGCTCGGCTCCCCGGCCTTCAACACGGACATGCCCCAGCTACCCAGCCTGGCTGTGCAGCACCTGCCAGAATCCTGCCTGTCTTGAAATTCAAAGACCTACCCCCTTCCAATCCCAAGGCAGATGCTAAGCAAAGCCAAAGGGTAGCCACAGGGCCAGGACCGCACGAGCCCTCCCGTCTGAAGGAACGCCACCTCTCAGAGAGGACAAAAGACTTGCGAGGTGGAGGGTCCCAGAGGGTGTGTGTCCATCCTCCCCACCCGCCTCCTTCAGTGAGGTCCTAGCAACCCTCAGGGGTTTCTGGACATCTGTATCCACCAGGAATGTGTGCAAGCTGTTTCCATTTCCTTAGAGAAGGCCACAAGATACCAGTTTTCATTAGTTCAGGTGTTTGCCTCCTCCAGCTGTTTATTTTTGAAGACAAAGACGATCCGCTGTATATTTTCTTGACTGCATTGAGGTCACTGGATTCCAAGGGTCCAGGGCCGTTCCTTTCAGTTTCTGTCTGACACTAAGTGCTCTGAGGTGGCTTCGTCCCTCTCCACCCTCTCCTAGTCTCTGTTCCTTTCCTAGGTCTTATCCGCTCAACCGTCCATCCTCCATCCATCTAATTCAAAAAGGATTGAGGTGCTGAGACCGTCCTAGGAGTTGTGGGGAACCACAGAGCAGCTTCGGACAGTCTCTCCTCGAGGAGCATCAGGGCTTCTCAGAATTCTGTTTAGTCTTGTTGACTTTTACCGACTCCCTGGATCCTTGCCGTTCACAACTGGCTTGCCTTTTCCATATGTGATCTCGTATAAAGTAGTAGAATTTCTGTAAAAAGAATTAAGCCGGGAAAGAAAAGACATTTTGTCAAATCTGAAACATAGGCGGTATTTGTATTTAAGGAGTGTTTTATGGAGCTCAAGTCGCTTTAGTATTTTGTGAGCGTTAAAAGATGTAATTCATTCAACAACTTGTTTTGCTCCTAAGATGATCGTATTTGATATTCAATGTAAAATATCATTTACTCAGAAATAATTGAAACTAGCTAGAGTTTACTTTTAAATGATATATATATATATATATGTATTTGTTTTTTTTTACAAAATAAATTCCGAGTCAATGAGCTCTGCAGAATCTAACAGTTCTACTCTTTGCCATTGCACTGAGTTGGCAAAAAACTGGAGGGCAACACCCCAGACAGGCTAGACTGATTCTTGGACAATTCAGAAATAACTAATAACAGCAAAAACAAGGCTGCTTTTTCCTCCAGGTTTTCTCCTCCGACCTCCTTTTCTCCAGGGCTCTCCTCCGGCGCTGGGGGCCATCTAGTCGGACTTCCCAAACTCGGTGGTGGCTCAGCCCCTGATGGGCTGGCTGTTCTCTGCCACCCTGGATCTAACTCTCCGGGGCTTAGTATTTCTTCCCTGGCCCCTCCCCCTTCTAGTTCTCTTTCCAAATGGTTTATTCTGGGCCGTTCGAAGGAAGAATTTTCTTTCCCCTGTTTTGCTGCTGTTCTCCATGGTTGTCTGAGCACTCTGTGTGTCGTCAGGCCTCTGAGTAACTGCGGAAGCACAACTGTGACCTGTTCTTAGCAAGGAAGCCTTGTCGTCCTTCTTCAGTCAGGATTCCCACTGACCAAGGAAAGGTGTGGTTAAGGGGTCTTGATGGTTGGTTGCGAGCAACTTTCCTCAGAGACTGGATAACAGAGCCCCTGGGGGCAGACTTATTTTATTCATCTCTGTCTTTCCGTGTTCAGCTGATTAGCCACCACCATAGTAGGTAGGTACACGTTATTTGATATTGTTCAAATGAATGAACAAAGAGTTTAAATCTAAAGGGCCTTTGTAAGAGTCCTTTAACGTATATGTATGTTATCTGGGATTTGAAGGATATTGCTCTGGGGTACTGATCCCAACTCTTTAGTTATAAACCCAGTAAGATGTTGCCCTTGTATTTAAAAAGAAATAGTGATACGAAGTAGTCCATTGCTTTCATAATCAAAAATAATCGTCGAGGAGAACTTGAACTTTTGGGAGATTAATGTGGACATAAAACATGATCCTGAAGAGGTGCTTACTTAGCAAAAGTTTAGTTTTGCCAAAAAGTCTTTTTAATCAAGAAATTCCACGAGTTATATTTCTTTACCAAATATTATGTTTTGTTCACCCAGGTCTTCCAAGAAGGAGATGTAAAGACAGAATTACATGCAAGGATTTTATTAAGGGAAGTGGTCTGTGTGGGAGAAAATAGAGAATATAGGGAGGGGGCTCGGAGATCCAGGCTGACCCCGAGTGAAGACAGGAGGACGAGAATGTTGGGTGGAGCATCCTGGACTGCTGTGTTGTGCTAGGGAAGTTTCAGCATCACTGGCCAGAGTCTTTGGTCCAAAGCTGGCCGTCAGAAGAGTCCTGAGTCTCTCAGGACTGAGCCTGTCTTTGCATTTCTGCCCTTTGCAGTCATTGGCTGAGAGCAGCTGGGGAAGGTGTGGCGCATGATCAATTACAGAGTCTCCCTCTGTTGGGAGTTCTGCAAGTATGTTCTTGTGGTGATCGCGTCTATACTTTGATCTGGAACACCTGAGAACCTCACTATGTAAGGAAACATCTTTTTCTTTGTAATTGAAATCAGATTCATTGGAAATACTAGGAAAATGCCTTCCATTGTAGAACAAGGTATACACTTTTACATGTAATGTCTCAAGTGGACATCTTCGCACTGATTGTCGATAGGACAGTAGAGCAGACTGGCACTGATTTCCAAGTTCTACCCCCACCTTAGTTTTTGTAATAGAATACCTGACTTGCAGCTAAACCTGTAACAATCCAGAATAAAGGCTAATTTCCTAGTCTGCCTTGAAGCGGATGCGAATGTGTAACTAGCTTCTGACCAACACAAGTGAAAGTGTTGTGTGCGGTTCACAGGGAATGTATGAATGGGAAGTGATACACTTTTCTTCCTGTTGGCTGGAAATCAGATGTGATGATGGGAGTTTGAGCAACTATATTGAACCCCGAGGTAGAAATCTCATGCTGAAAAATGACAGCACGATAATGTAGAAGGAGCCTGTAACCCTGATTCATGGGGTACCATACCCCTGCATTGCCCACCTCCAGATTACTTTTATGAATAAAGGATAGAGACTTCTACCTTTTTAAAGTCATTCTTGGAGTTCCCGTCATGGCTCAGCAGAAATGAATCTGATTAGCACCCATGAGGACGCTGGTTCAATCCCTGGCCTCACTCAGTGAGTTAAGGACCCGGTGTTGCCATCAGCTGTGGTGTAGGCTACAGATGTGGTTCGGATCTGGTGTTGCTGTAGCTGTGGTGTAGGCCAGTGGCTACAGCTCCAATTCGACAATGCCTAGCCTGGGAACTTCCATATGCGACAGATGTGAAAAAAAAAAAGTCACTCTTATTTTTTGGTTTCCTAGCACTAAGAACTAAACCTAATTTTACTAATATAGGCAGTGGTTATTCCTGAAATTGGGCCCAGAGAGACTGAAAGTAACATACTCCTTATGACACAGCTAATAAGTGGTGAACTTGGATTTTACCCAGTTCTCCTGACTTTTAGGTTGAATGCCCTTGGAATTAAATTATGAGGCTGAACTAAATTAAACTTCACTGTGCCATGGTTATTGAGACATTACACATGAAGAGGTCTTCTCTCCCAGCCTAAGCTTCTTTGTAAAATGGAGAGAAACATTTTTGCTACCAACATTATAAGGTTTCTGAATTACTTTCATGATATAATAGTAATTATTATTATCTCCCTACCTACCTGCATTTTGCAAACACCAAGTCCTCAGTATGAAAAGTTATTTTATCATCAAGTTACAGGTTTGAACAAAGGAATAAAAAGCTTATGTTCCTTTATACAAAGTGGGACTGACCCCAAGAAGCTTCAGGCAAAGTCCTCATCAGATTATTAAGGGGTAGACCAGAGGGTAAGGCAGAAAAAGAAGAATTTATCACTTCAATAGACAAAATATTGCTATTTTCCACTAGTAGTTTCCATGACTTATCATCCCTGTGGCATCATAAGCTTCTGAATCCAGAGCCCTGTCTCATACTTCTGAGTGCCCCGTATTTACTATGCTTGATGAATATTTGTTGGTTAATTGGTTGGTTGCTTGATAATTACTGTAAATATTATTCCTTGCAATTTAAAAAGCTGAGACCCACAAACACTACTGTTTTAAAAGATCACGTTCTTCTAAATTCTTCGCCCTACCTTTATCTTGTCTAGCTTAAAAAGGGAGAATATATACTGATTGCTTACATTGCCAAATTTTAGGTTCTTTTCTTCAGATTTTTGAGCCAAGCTCCCCTCTTTGTAAGTCTTATTTTAACTCACAATCTTGATTCTGACTCTAAAACATGGGGAAAATTATAAAACCTCTTTTTTTTTCCTGAAATTGATTCAGAATAAATTACATAGCTTGTTTGTACAATTTTTAGCTCAGAACCATGTTTATGTGAATCTATAATATTCCATTTGACGATAATGATTAAACTTAGTGAAGTAATGGAAATTTTGTTATGGAATATTGGGTTGTATCATAATTCTATTTGAATGAATTAATAAGCAAGAGGTCATAGGGTCATAATCTCCCTAAGGCTTGAACAAATGACCTTGAATCGCAGATCACCCTGTGAAGTAAGAGACTTACTTCAGAAGACAGGGTTTAAGCTCCCCTCTTTATATATTTATAGAAAATAAAGATAAGCCCTCACTGCTTATTGCAAATGAGATCATATTGCATGAATGTGTTTGATTGTTATAATACATTCCATTCTGCAAGGTAATAGCAAATATATAAAATTGTTACAGAAACATGAGAGAATCACATGCATGAGCTATTCATGTAAAAGTCCCTTTAAATGTAGTAGCCACATGAGTCAGCATTAAATGTTTGACTAATGAGTCCCAGGAACTGTGGACAGACAGAGAGGATAGCTATGGTGCTAAGATATTTAATTAACGAAGAGAAACTTTTTAGAATTCTGAAGCCTGCACTTTGTTGGCGGTTTAGAGGGAAGCATCTGAGGGTTGACTGACCCTATTTTGAGTAGCTCTAAATATGCTGGTAGCCACAAGGGTCCTTTACTGCAGCATAGTGATGTAACCTAAATTTCCAAGTTATGACAGGCAGAGGCAGCACAAAGCAGTGGCAGTAGTCAGAAGTCGTGGGTTCAAGCCTCAGCTTAGCCACTAGCTAGAAGTGGGACTTTGCACAAGTTAACTCAACTGTCCCGACCTGAACGTCAGATCCAGTCTTGGTAAAATGAAAGGTTTGGTTTTGTCCTTTGAAATTGACATTCACCTTCCAACTGGAGTATCCTGTTCCACTGCCACGTATGGGACACAGAGTTGAAATAGAAGATGTAAGATTCCAACACGAATAGTTGTTCATGGAGCTGAAATTTTGATGTATTTGCATTGAGGAAGCACTACACAGGGGAAATATTTGAGGAGCGGGAAAGCTGACATCACATTTGGACTGGGGGCTGACTTGTAAAACAGAGGCATGGTGGGGCAGAGATTGTGTCCCTTATCTCTGTGAAAGTTTGGGGTCACAAATGCCTGATACACATGATTCAGATGAAATCTGAAACAATTATTAGATATTTTCTAAGTACCCAGGGGTTTGTAATTGTGTTTGACAAAACACATGGTTGACATCACATTTTTCAGTTTTTATCCAGATGTTAGGTGTCATATGAGCCCAGCCAAAGGCAGTCCATGCTTCACAAAGGCAATTGCAAGTGATGAAAAAAATCAGTTCTTTTAGTTGCCACAGAGAACAATAAAAAAACCAAATTATTGACTCGGACTTGACGTGAGCATGGTTGAGTTCAGCCAAACTGAACTGTTTTTTTATGGCGTTATTGGGTGATTATTGGTTAAGATCCTTCCCTTTACTGTTTATGTTATCAATCTGCTTTTTATTTTTTAAAAACATATCCCGCCTCCTTCGTTTTCAACAGACAACCTTATTCTATGGTTTAGGACTCTTTCGGCAAATGAAAGAAAACCTAGTCCAACCTGGCTTAAGCAAAAGTGGAATTTACCGGCTAAATTAATTGGAAAGTCCAGGAAAACGTTTAGTTTCAAATGAAGCTCAAAGCAGAGCCTTGATCTGTATCACTTGGACCTGTTTTTTTCTCAGTCTCTCTCTCTCAGCTTCATTCCTTTTGCTTTAACTCTGTTCTCAAGAGAGTCTTTTCCTACCACAGAAACCAGATCACTTGTATTGTCTCCGCTTGAAGCCCTGTGGGAAAGTTTACCTGCCTCTTAACCAAAAGTCCCAGCAAATACCCCATCACATCCTTTTAGCTCCAGTTGTAACACATACCAGACCGGTCACTAGATAGTAGCATGTGGTGCTCTGATTGGCTGAGGACTGGATCACGTGCTCCACTCCAGAGTCACAGGCTGGGGAATGGAAAGGGGTGATTCTCCAAGCGAATTCAGGGTTTGGTTACCAAAAGAAGGTGGGATGGAGGCTGGGTGGCCAAACCCACATATCCTCTGCACTTCGAACCTCCTTCGTGAAGAAAAGTGGACCCTGTTTCAACACCCCAGTTCACATCTTCTTTCTTGTTGTGGTCTTAGAAGAATAGAATCTTCCTTTTCCTGTTTATGGCCAACCTATCCACCAGTAGCCCTGACTCCTTGCGTGTGGTCCAGGATCTGACTTCATCAGCCACTATTATTATTTCATATACCTTCACCTTCTCTCTTTTATTTGCTCTTGCCTTAGTGTATAAACCTGCTCAGGTATGTCCTCTCTCTCTCTCTCTCACACACACACACACACACACCTCATAGTTTTGAACCCCTTTCAGCTTCCATTTAATATGTTGATGCTGACTCTCCTTCTCATAGGGGTTTTCCCCCTAAAAAGTGTGTCTGTGCTCCTTGTCTCCACTTTTTTCCTGTATTGCTCACTCTCAACTTGCATTCACTGTACCTCTATGGCACTATACTTTTTATATTAATAGAGGTTTGTTTATGAAGACAGATTTTTCTATATTTTTAAGGAAGAAGAGATTTTTCTTCCAATTTTATTGCTGTATAACTGACATACAGCAATGTATAAATTTAAAGTGTAATTTAAGTGTATACATTTAAGCATGGTGATTTGATAATCATGAAGTGATTATCACCATAAATTTAGTGAACATCCATCATCTCATATAGGATCAAAATTAAAGAAAGAAAATTTCCCACTGTGGCACAGTAGGTTAAGGATCTGACTGCAGTGTCTCGGCTCACTGTGGAGGCACGGGTTTGATCCCTGGCCCAGTGCAGCAGATTAAAGATCTGGCCTTGTCTCAGCTGTGGCATAGGTCACAGATGCAGTTTGGAACTTCCAGATGCTGCTGCTATGGCCATAAAAAAGAAGAAAAAAAAGTTAAAGAATTAGAAATAAATTTTTTCTTGTGAGAAGAACTCAGGATTTACTCTCTTGACAACTTTCATGTGTAACATAGATCAGTGTTAACTATCTTTATCATGTTCTACTTTATACCCCTAATACTTATTTATCTTATAAATGGATTACTTATTTGTCTTTTGTCTGCTTTCATCCATTTCCCCCTTCATCTCTCCCACTCCCCTATCTCTATCACTGGTAACCACAGATCTGATCTTTTTCTGTGAGTTTCTTTGTTTTTGAAATATAATTGATCTACAATACCATGTTAGTTCCTGTTACACAACATCGTAATTCCATATTTCTGTACATTTCAAACTTGACGATAAGTCTAATTACAGTATTTTACCATACGAAGATATTACCTAGTTATTGACCATAATCCTCACACTGCACATTTCCTACCCTATCTGTGACTCATTTTGCAGCTGAAAATGTGTACTTCTTACTCTGCCTTACCTGTTTGTCTCCTCCCCCACAAACTCCCCTCTGGCAGCCACCTGTTTGTTCTCTGTATCTATGACTGTTTCTTTTCTTTTTTTTTTTTGTCTTTTTGTCTTTTTTTATGTAGAGCCGCACCCGCGGCATGTGGAGGTTCCCAGGCTAGGGGTCTAACAGGAGCTGTAGCTGCCGGCCTTCGCCACAGCCACAGCAACGCAGGATCCGAGCCGCGTCTGCGACCTTCACCACAGCTCACAGCAACGCCGGATCCTTAACCCACTGAGCAAGGCCAGGGATCGAACCCACAAACTCATGGTTCTTAGTCGGATTCGTTAACCGCTGAGCCACGAAGGGAACTCTTATGACTGTTTCTGTTTCATTATATTTGTTCATTTGTTCTGGGATTTTTGGGGGTTTTTTTGATTCCATATGTAAGTGAAATCATACAGTATTTGTCTTTCTCTGTCTGACATTTCACTTAGCATAATATCCTCTAGGTGCATCCGTGTTGTCACAAATGGCAAGATTTCACTTTTATGGCTGAGTAATATTCCATTGTGTATATGTACCCACATCTTTATCCATCTTTCTACTGATGGGTGCCTCGGTTGCTTCTGTATCTTGGCTATTGTAAATAAAGCTGCAAAGAACAAAGGGGTGCTTATATTTCTCCTAATTAGTGTTTTTGTTTTCTTCCAATAAATACCCTGGAGTGATATTTCTGGATCAAATATTAGTTCTGTTTTTAATTTTTTGAGAAATCTCCATACCGTTTTCTAAAGTGGCTGCACCTGTTTACATTTCCACCAACAGAGCAGGAAGGTTCCCTTTTCTCCACTCAGGACACGTGGAAGTTCCTGGGATTGAACCTGTGTCACACCTGAGTCACTGCAGTGACAAGCCTGGATCCTTAACCCACTGTGACACATGAGTTCTCCTCTTGTTGTCTTTTCAGTAATAGCCATTCTGACCGGTATGAGGTGGTATCTCATTGTAGGTTTTTGTATTTATTTTTGTTTGTGTGTTATGTTTCTGTTTTTTGGCCACACCTGTAGCAAGCAGAAGTTCCAGAGCCGGGGACCGAACCTGCAGCACAGCAGTGACAACACCAGACACTTAACCTGCTGAGACCACACTGTGGTTTTAAATTGCATTTCCCTGATATTTAGTGAAGTTGAGCGTCTTTCCATGGCCTGTTGGCCATCTGTATGTCTTCCTTGGAAAAACATCTATTCAGATCCTCTGGCCATTTTTAAACTGGGTTGTTTGTTTTTTAATGTTGAGCTATTTGAATTTTTGTATATTCTCATATTAACCCCTTATCAGATGTGCCATTTGCAAACATCTTCTATTCAGTAGGTGGCCTTTTTATTTTGTTAACAATTTCCTTTGCTGTGCAATAGCTTTTTAGTTTAATGTAGTCCCATTTGTTTATTTCTGCTTTTGTTTCTCTTGCCGGAGGAGAAGTATCCAAAAAAAATATTACAGAGACTGACATCAAAGTGTACTGCCTGTTTTCTTCTAGAAGTTTTACGGTTTCAGGTCTTACATTTAAGTCTTTAATCCATTTTGAATTTGTTTTTGTGCACGGTGTGAGAGAATAGTCCAGTTTCGTTCTTCTGCATGTAGAACAGACTCCGTTTATTATAGAGACTGATTTTTCCCCATTTTATATTCTTGCCTCCTTTATTGTAGATGAATTGCCCACATAAGCATGGGTAAGAAGAAATTTAATACAGTAAATTAGAAGCTTTTGTTTTGGAGGTCTTGGTTTAAGGAAGCTGCTGCTGGCTTCACAAAATACAGCCCAAAACTCCGCTGCTTGCAGCAGTGAAGTGGATGATTTCGGGAAGATGCCCAGAAGCCTCTGGTAACCATCCAAGGTCAACCAAGCTCAAACACATGCCCTCAGGGAGTCACATCTTGTTCTCCTCTGCCTTCTAATTCTCCTGTGAGAACCCTTATACAGAGCAGAATGGAAACCTTACTGACAAGGGAGTTGGAGAGGTGCAGTTTCTAGGCTTTCAGCCCCTGCAGTATGAGGTCAAGCTCAGAAGGACGAGTCTAGCCCTGAATGTTAGTCGACTGCCTCTGGCATATTATCAGGCACAGGCATTTTGATCTCCCCTCCCACTTAAATCTTTTTGCTGAGAGTTCTGTTCTTGAGCTACTACTTGCCACCTGCAGGCTGCTGATGTCTGAGTCTATAAATCTTCCACACATTTCTCTGTGAATCTTTATGTTTGTGCAACTCTCTACCAGATCTTTTCATCTGATTCACCCATTAGGATCACAAACCGAACTCGTTTGAGAATGAAATCTTTATTTTTACTCCCAAATCTGCTCTTCTTCCAAATTCTCTTCTGTAACCACATATTCAATCAATCAAATTTTAAAAACTGTCCCTAGCTTCCCCACCCCTACTCTACTGTCCTGACGTCACTCAACTCCTTTTATCTGGGCCACCATAGCCTCCTACCTGGACTTTCTGCTCCCAACCTGACCCACCTTGGATCTGTTCTTCAGAGCCAAAGGGATTGACCCAAAACATAAATCTGCAATGATTCATTTTTGGTCAGAACTCTTGATTGGCTATAAGGCTAGAAAAAGGAAGCAATAATTCATCAGATAATTCTAGATAATTCATTGGTGAAAGTAGACAGATGGGCTCTAAGTATTTATGAAAGACCAAATGAAGGTAAGAATTGGAACAGGTACAGAAAAAATTGTATTGTATTCCAAATGCTCTGATTCTAATTACCCAGAATGAATGTTCCACTGTATAGGTTGAGGTTTCAAAAGAAGAGAATTTGATGAAGAATCTGGTCTTCTAGTCTCTTGTTTTTAATATGGAGTTTATTAGACAGTCTGGTTATATTTGGGGGCTTTGTATTGAGTTCTTACATATTCTTTATTTTTTCAGTATGTGGACTCTATTTTTTAACTTTATTGGAGTATAGTTGACTTACAATGTTGTATTAGGTTCAGGTGTACAGCAAAGTGAATCAGTTATATATATATAAATATATCCTTTTTCCCATATATATTATTACAAACTATTAAGTAGATTTTCCTGTGCCGTACAGTAGGTTCTCATTAATTATCCGTTTGACACAGTAGTGTGTATACGTTATTTCCACCCTCCCAATTTCTCCTTCCCCCCCAGTGGTTTCACCTATGGTAACCACAAGATTGGTTTTGAAATCTGTGTGTTTGTTTCTGTTTTTTAAATGTTCTTTTTTATCTTTTTTTATTAGATTCCTTATATAAGTGACATCATATGATATTGTCTTTGTCTGACTTCACTCAGTGTGGTAATTTCTAGGGCCATTCATGTTGCTACAAATGGCATGGCATTTTTCGTTCTTTTTTAATTGCTGAATAATATTCCATTGTATATATGTACCACATCTTCTTTATCCACTCCTCTGTTCATGGACATTTAGGTTGCTTCTTGTCCTGGCTATTGCGAATAATTCTGCGATAAACATTGGGGTGCATGTATCTTTTTGAATTATGGCTTCCTCTGGATATATGCCCAGGAGTAGGATTGCTGGATCGTATGTATGTGAGGACTCTAGATATAATATAGAATATGATGTGTGGGAGGAAGATGGTCAGAAAATGACAGAGACACCAAGGGGAAATACAACTCTGCTAGATAAAACAGAAGCAAGGGCAAATGCCCCTTAGGAAGGAGTAACAGTCACTTACCTCTGCTTCCACAAAATGCACCGAGTCAACCTGAATCATAGCCATCATTGATAGTAATACTCCAGATACTTCCTTCATCTGAGTCAGTTTGGATCTGTGAGGAGGAAAGGGTCTTTCCCGAATGAATATTCAGCTCTTATTCCACTCAGATGCGAAGTCAGTGTGGCATAGTGGTTGAGACCACACTCTCTGGAGTCAGACTGCTCAGGTTCAAGTCTTGGCTTTTCTAGTTACTCGATGAAGTAAACCTGACTAGTTCCCTAATCTCTCTATGCCGCCATTGCTCTATCTCTAAAATGAGAATAGTGGAGGTTCGTGGGGCTATTGTAAAGATTATATAAGTTAATATGAATATAATATTTAGATCCACTCCTGGCATATAAAAGTTACATATATGACATACTATAAGCATGTATAATTGAAGACCAGCCTAAGAACTATTTTAAAATTATCTTATTTATAGTTTTAGGGCATTCGGGGGGAACTTCTTCTAGCAGTCTTTTCCTGTCCCAAAGTGGAGTTCATGCTTCTTCTGTACTGTTGATGCTAGGAGCTTCTTAGGAACCAGCCCTTTTGAAGAAATGCTTTATAAAGTAGTCTGTCAGTTTGAAAATCATTAGGTATTCCTCCTAGAAGTCAAAGACCACATTCAAAGCAAATTATATGCATGTTTCCTAAAAAGCGTTAATGTGCTAATCTGTTGGTTTCCTGATCTAGGCAAAATGCCATAGTATTCCACATGAGCAAAACACCATCGTTCCTGAAGATTTCATATAAATATTACCCACTGTGCTTCACATTTCCCAGTGTTATACTTCCCCATTAAAGTCAACAGGCTGGAACTGGCTTTGGGATCAGGAGAATGATTTCACTTCAAATTACAACCCCAAGTCCTTCTAATAAGGAGAAGTTGGCTGATTAGGCCATTAATTCTTTCACTCTAGTAAACAGTTTGAGCTGCATTATAACAGTGAAACCATTACTTGAGAGACATGTTTTCTACTTTTCCCTTGGGAAATGTCACTAAATATTTCTGAGCTTCACGGATAGTGCTGTTGAATGTTCAACAAAGGTTGAAGCCATCTTTAAGCCGTTGAGAGTGTACCTTTGAAATGACAGAAAGAGAATAAGACAGAAACAGTGCCAGAGAGCAAGGTGAAAAGCTAATTTGGTTATACTCAGGAAGGACTGTGAGGTGGAGGGATGGATGCAACAGGACACGGGAGGACCGCCCTTCCCTCTTTTAAGCCCCAGCACCTTATTCTGCTGCACCTTTACAGGCTGATGACTCTCACGCCTGAAAGTGGTGTTGACCTTCTGACCTAAGCTGAAATCATGAGATTCTCAAGCATTCAGATTTTGTACAATTTTTCCAATTCATTTTCCAAGTCTTGAATAAATGTTTGCAATTCTGTGTGCTCGCTCAACTTTTCCCTTCCTTCCTTTTTTCCTTCCTTCCTTCCTTCCTTCCTCTTTTCTTTCTCTTTTATTTTTTGGTTGGCCTTCCTTCTTATTTTATCCCCAACGACTCACCACTTAGAAATAATAATGATAATTCATGGACAATTGGGTTTACAAGGTATTCATGGCAGCATGATGCTACTTGTTAACAACCAACCCATAGGTTAGGGATTTAGACATGCCCACATGCCCGTTCTTGGCCACATAAATCTTTTTTGCTTCAAATGTGCTCTGCAGTGCTCTATAATCTGAAACTGGCCATAAATTTACATGCTTGCATTTTTGCCTTGGGGTTGTTCATAAGACTACCTTTTCTTGCTCTCTGTGCAGTAGGAAGGCTCCATATTCCTTTAGGCCTCTCATAGCTAAGTTGTTTCACTCTTTTGCCAATAGTGTCTGCTTCTCTGTGAGAGATAAAGTCAGTAAGTTTCAGGAAAAAGAACTAAGTCTATCATTTATGGTGTGTTGACTCTACCTATAGTAGGTGCTTTGTATAAGTTATCTTAAAATTAGGGTTTACTGTTTCTATCTCCCTTAACCGTCTACCCTATATTTGACATAACGTTGAAGGGTGATCTGATGGCACAAATCAAAATTATTTATAACTATTAAATAATTGGTACCAAACACTTCCATGCTGGTGGACCCAGAGTTTTCTCATATTCTCTCCATGTTAGTTTGACTATTGTGTCCATTTAATATGACTTTCAAAGATCGGATTATTAATCTGGCTATAAAGTCAATATATATTTTTGAAGAAAACTTGGAATATCACCCAAAGTACAGAGAAGTAAATAATATCACTCATATCCTCAGCAGTAATACGCTTGAACATTTTGGTGTTTTTCCTTTAAGTATACCCTGTCTTCATAACCAGGTTGGGATCTCTCACTTATGTATGGTCTTGCCTCCTGATTTTTTTTCAGTTAACATTATCGGGTGAGAATCCGATGATATCAAATACTCTTCAAGGGGATCATGTTGTGACTCAGCAGGTTAAGAATCTGACTAGTATCCATGAAGACGCAGGTTTGATCCCTGGTTTCGCTCAGTGGGTTAAGGATCCAGTGATGCTGTGAGCTGTGGTGTAGGTTGCAGACACAGCTTTGATCCCACGTTGCTGTGGATGTGGTGTATGTAGGCCTGTAGCTGTAACTCCACTTTGACATCTAGACTGGGAACTTCCATACGCCGCAGGTGCGTCTCTAGAAAAAAATTAAAAAATGCTCCTCAAAAATACAGTTTTCAAGACACACATTTCTTGCCTTCAGGTTTGTACTATGATTCCCTTTATCAGCCCACAGTGATCCTGAGTCTCACTCTCAGCAACAACGCTGGAATAAAATTCTCTCCTTCTCCATCCTTCTACCTCAGTTCAGAATAATGCAGCGTGGATGGTCAAACAGAAATGAGCCAGCCCAGAGCACAGTACTTGCTGGTGCTTCACACTGCTTTGCCCCAAAGACTGAGCAGTCAGAAAGTGGAAAGATCCCAGTTTGCCACAATGACGAGGCTTCTGCTCTAGTCTTTCGGTTCCTGTTTCCCAAACAATCAGCTCACATAAAGTCCTCATCCTGGGTCCTCCCCAGCTGTCCCCGCACGTCAGTTTGCCCGCCCACGGCCACCCCACTCCTGCGCTGTTTCCTCTTCATAAGTGCTCCGTACCCTCCTCTTTTTTCCCTTCTGTCTGTTCTTCAGGTCTCCAGATCTTTTCCTTAATGTTTCCCCCCAGTTCTCCACAGTCAGTGGCTATGTACTCTGTCCTCTGTTGAAAGTGGTTCTTCTGTCTTTTTAGTAATTTGAGGAGTTATTGTATTTGTTCATATTTCTAGGTCCCTCACCGTGGCAATGAAGGTGCTTGATTCCCCTTTGTAATTTCAGCACCTGACTCCATGCTCGATCCACAGTAGACATTCAACAAATGTTGAATGG
The DNA here is from genome assembly GCA_004024745.2 of Catagonus wagneri. NCBI lineage: Eukaryota > Metazoa > Chordata > Mammalia > Artiodactyla > Tayassuidae > Catagonus > Catagonus wagneri. Next base: position 7,098,438 of record PVHT020000078.1, on the reverse strand, counting down.
TTGGAAAATGGATGACAAAGAATAAATGAATAAATGATCGACTCTGAAGTAACAGGAACAGAATTGTGCTAGGTTTGCACTGCAACGATAACAGTTGTGCTAGATTTTCACTTTAATGGACGCACCATTTTTTGTGCTTTTACAAATATGCAATAAGTATTTTAGATGAGCTAAATATATCCGCAAAGATATTCAGTACTGTCCACTTCTCCAGGCTCCTTTTATACCTTCTCAGTGTTCCTGTGCCAGCCTGCTCTGGGTTCTTCCTCTGTGCCATTCTTCCATCTTCCACAGGACATTTGTGCCTGCTGGTCCCCCATCTAGGTTTCATCTCTTTATTCCCTACTATGTTAACTTCCACTTATCCTCAGACCCCCCATCCAGTGCTCATTTCCTCAGGGCAGGCTTTTCTGACCGCCTTTACTGATAGGAATGAAAATAACGATGAGTGGCAATAATAATAGCATTTATTCAGAACATCCTGTAGGAGAGGCACTGTTATGAGCGCTTATATTGATCATCTCACGTAATCCCCCATGACAACTCTCTGAGACAGGGGCCATCATCGACCCCATTTTAAAAAGAGGAAAAGATTTGTCTGTTGATGGACACTTAGGCCACGTCCATGTCTTAGCTATTGTAAATAGTGCTGCTTTGAACATTGGGGTGCATGTATCATTTTGAATTAGAGTTTTCTCCAGATATATGACCAGGAGTGGAATTGCTGGACCCTATGGCAACTCTACTTTTAGTTTTTTAAGGATCCTTCATACTGTTATTCTAAGTCTCAGAGGAGTGAATGAAGAAGATGTGGTATGTACACTCAATGGAATATTACTCAGCCGCAAAAAGAATGAAATAATGCCACTTGCAGCAACATGGATGGACCTAGAGACTATCATACTAAGTAAGTCAGGCAGGAAAACAAATATCATATGATACCATTTATATGTGGAAGCTAAAAATGATGTGAATGAACTTATTTACAAAACAGAAACAGATTTGTAGACTTTGAAAACAAACTTATGATAAGTTACCAAAGGGGAAAGGGGAGGAAGGATAAATTAAGAGTTTGGGGTTGACAGATATACATGACTGCATATAAAATAGATAAACAACAAGGACCTACTTTATAGCACAGGGAATTATATTCAGTATCTTATAATAACCTATAATGGAATATAATAACCTATATTCTGGAAAAGAATATATATACATATACACACACACACACACACACACACACACATATATGCATGTATATAACTAAATCACTTTACTGTACACCTGAAACATCCTAAGTCCACTATACTTCAATTAAAAAATAAAGAGGAATTCCCATTGTGGCTCAGCAGGTTAAGAACCTGACTAGTATCCATGAAGATGCCACACAATCCCTGGCCTCGCTCAGTGGGTTAATGATCTGACGTTGCCATGAGCTGTGGTGTTGGTCGCAGATGTGGCTCGGATCCCACGTTGCTGTGGCTGTGGTGTAGGCCAGCAGCTGTAGCTCAAATTTAACCCCTAGCCTGTAAACCTCCATATGCCATGGGAGAGGCACTAAAATACAAAAAGAAGCTCAGAGATAGCAGGCAGCATATCCAAGTGAACACAGTTGAGGCACACTAAGTTATTACCCATGCATCTTCTTCAGAGTGCTTATCCCAGGTGCAATTTGATGTTCATTCATATGAGTTGTTGATTAATGTCCTGACAACCCAGCAGACTCTAAACTGGTTAAGATCACTATCTTTACTGCTTATGTAGAGCCAGATGAGGTTTAAGATCAGTAATTACTTGTTGAATGAATGCATTGATTATTTAATGCACTATTTTGGGCTGGTATGGGTCTAGGCAGTGTTACTATTTTTCTTTAACTGTTACAAGGGAGCTTTAGCAATACATACATATTAGCATGTACCCTTTTTGAGCTCTGTTTCTTGCCATGCCATCTACAACGACAGAGAGTTTGTATATACTGATGGCTGGACAACTGGTCTCAAACAAACATCCCTGTTAACTACACACCTCTGGCCACAAAGGATGTTATTTCAGTCCCAGCAGCCTGATAGCTGGTTAGTGATATAGCGTGTTGCTGCACATAATCCTGAAACAATATACTTTGTCATTTGAAAAAATGTTCTGCAACATGTTTGCCATTTGGCCCAGTGGCAATATTATGTCAGGCTTTAGGAATGTGTCTTTTGTATCTAAAAGCAAATTTAGCTTAGAGAAATGTTATCAGCAGTTCACCAAGAGGTTTAATTGTATACTTTGAATGGCAGAAGAGGGGAGACCCTAAAAATTCAGGTTAAATCTATTAAGCTGAACATCCTGGGTTTGGTTGACCGCCAAAATACACCATGATAAGAGTTTCAAAAGCTAATAACGGAGGAGATTAAATTGGTGTCCATTACAGATTTGTGGAAAGCTATTTCTTTGCATTAAGACTTAACAGCTGAACTGAATAAAGTATTCACCCTTCATTTTTTTTGTTTCATTTAGCTGTAATTGCCGTTTTGGCCTGTGGATCCAATTTTCTTCATGGTGTCTTGGCACCATTCCTTCATCAAAAAATATGGTGAAAATTCCAAGTTAGTAGACCCTGTGTGAAATCCTTCATTTCAATATGCGAAACAATGGATGGGGAAAACAGCGCGGCAAACAAACGGTGTTTGAAGTTATACATGATTTGTGGGTTGTAATTTTCATTGAAAGTGAGGTGCTGTTGCTACTTCTTAACTACTCATTGACAAATCTCTCTGGGGCTATGTATCTACCAAGCCACTGGATCTAAGTCCTGAGTGCAGAGGCGGTCTAGACACAAACATTTGTCTTCAAAATACAATGAATTTGATGAGTTTTTTTCTCTTGACACTTTATATTTAAAAGCCTAGAATATAACACATGCCTATCTAATGGCCAGAGAGTTAGAAGTTTAACCATATTCTCGAAACTTTGAATAATTTTCTAGAAAACAGCCATGACACCTACACTAATTGAATTAGCATCTCCTAGGAGTTATCATGGGCTTGGAATCAGAAGATCTGGCAGCTGTTGGAGGCCATCTTGGGTTAATCACTTTCATCTTCAGTTTTTAAAGTATGGTATATAATCTCTAAAATGCCTCCCTGCCAGTGTTGAATTGAAGTGATAACTGTCAATAACATTTGATTTTTTTGCCACCATAAAGTTATTTTCTTAGCTCCTTTCTCAGCACCACCAGTGTTATCGTGGAAAGATTTTTTTCCCCCACCTTATACACTGTTTTGCAAAACTAATAATTAGATTTTCCATTTTAATGAATCAAAAGCCTATTTCACTATAATTCCAGTAAAAACACAAAGGACCTTTATGTTTGAATTAGCCTGTGGCCTATTTCTCAAGTAAAGGTATGATTTCCATTTAGTCTGATTAAAATTTTTTTATTCTTTTTTTTGATTAAAAATTTGAATAACTCTCAAAGACTAACATTCAAATAACTGAGTAGCTCATAGCCACCCCTGTCATTTCAGGGTCTCCAGACTGAGAATGGTTGAGCTGGGTAGAAAAGTATGAGCATGTGTCAATGAGTGCAGAGTTTCTTTAAATTCTCAGTTCTGAAAATACATGTATTTTTTAGTTGTCTCTACCCTAGAGGTGAGGAAAAATGTTGCTAGGATGTAAGTTCCTCTCTGGGAGGGTCTTCATTTACTCTTCTAACCAAGAGTGCCTGGTGTAGAGTAAGGCCCTTTTGCAATGAGAAATAAATGGTGAGGAATAAGGAGGGAGGTGTGGGGACGAGGTGGATGGGACACTGGGTGGAACAGTCAGAGTGGATCATCAGAAACTTCCAGTGCTCCCAGCTTTCCACCTGACATCCACTGTCATGTCAGCAGCATCATGGGGCTGGCCATGAAGTTGTGAGGTCTTCTTATAAAGACCATAGTGTCAGAATCTTTTTTTTCAGCAGTTTGATGTCATTCTGGCATGAGATTAAATTCTGACTCCATCAGTTATCAGTCGTGTGAATTTGAATGAGTTCTGTAAACTCCCTATACCTCAGTTTCTCCGCTGTCAATGGGAATAACTACCTCACAGATTTAAAGTTAGACAGTAGATGTTGGAAGTCTATCACATCCTATGATGTGATAACAAATATCATGACGTGCAGAAAATATCGTGCCTTTTCCTCATTCCTACCAATAAATTTCATGGAACAGACCAGGCTATTGGTCACAAATCCTTCTTTCGAGGTTCTGAAGTAAAAATGGTACCTTCAAAGGAGATGGAGTTTTTGCCATCCTTCTTGGAGTAAAGTAAATGACCAAGTCTACAAAATTGCTAAAATAAGTTCATTGAATAATCCAACTGGTTTTTGATTTTTTTTAAAAAGCTTATTGTACTATACTTTGGCAAGTATTCAGATTTTTTGACCTCAGAAGAGCCAATGACGATAAAACCATCCCTTGTACAGTAGCAGTTGCTATCCACCACCAATTCTACGTTTATTCTTCCTTACGGTAGGGAGAGAAGCTGACCACCTGCTGGGTTAAGCCAGGTCCAGAGTCTTTCTTAGAACAATTCTCCACCAAAGGACCAAGGAATAGGGAGGAGGCTCCTCTTACACAGCCTTCCACTCACAAAGCTAAGGGACGTACATTTTACTACAATGCTGGTGAGATGCCAGACAAAAAGGAACCAGAAATAAACAGAAGGTTTCTTAGGCAAACAAGCCCTGTCTGGTTAGCATATGGCTGGACACAAAAACAACTGTCCTTCCCTGTCCCTGCTCCAGAGGGAGCAGCTTCAGTGCCATCACTCTGCAAAAGCCTCATGGACTCAGAAAAGGGAAGAATGTGGCCAGGGAAGAACACACTTCCTACAAGCTGAGCAAACATGGCTTTGACGTCAGGGAGGGCGAGTATACACGGGTAACAAAGGAGACATGCACACATGGGGATTTTGTGGTACCTGGGCGGCTGCCCAGAGCACTAAATCCTGGAGCTGAGGCTGCCTTTGAAGACCCTTCACAACGCTTGGGAATTTCAAAGACTATCATCATAACTCAGAAAACCCTCCAAATGTCATTTTACCTTGTTCTTCTGCCTCCCCATTGTGCTGGCTGTCCCCAGTGGTGGGCTGCAGCCCAGCCATGGCCCCGGGGAAGGGGGCGGGTTGCAGCAGATGTGCACATCTGGATCACCTGCTGCTAACCCATCAGGCCCCAGCTTCCCTGTGGCTTTGGCTTCCACAAGACAGGAGAGGAGGGTGGCCTCCTCTCCGAAGAAACTAGATCTTTCAGAATGAGGGTTTTAACTATTGATTAAAACATTCTGGACTGTTCAGGTTGACCAGTTAAACTACACGTACTCCTCTTTGGCAGATGGAATCTTCTTCATGTCCTTGTATGTGAATAAGTGGCTCTTAGATTGTAGTCCTTAGAACATATTTTTAAATGAAGAGTACACAACATGGTGTGTTGGGAGAACTAAGGGTGTCCTTTGGGTCCTCTTATTATAATTTCAGCAAAAGGCAGCTTTGATTCTGACTCTAATTCTACCTTCCCTCTGTGAGTTTTCAGCAGAGTTCCTCTGAATACAGAGGGAAATCCAATATCTACATGATGACTTTCAACCCTGTCCTGCCCTATTCAGTTCCCTTGTTTTTAATCATTAAGTGGTGAGTATACAGTGACACTGCACATCTGTTTCTGGTCTGGGAAGATCAGTAAGGATGAGGGTGATTGAGAGCTACATTAGGTGAAGCAATTACAAAGAAATGTTAAAAAGTGGAAGTGTACCATTTCCCCATTTTATCTAATACATCCAACATCTGGGAAAGGATGACGTGAAGCCCAGTTGATGTGGTAGAGTTGGGGGGGGGTGACTTTTGGTGATGCATTAAATTTGTGCAAATGGCACGCTTTGCAATAACCGAGCTGCAAAGGTTGCCTGCTAGGAGATGTGTCTGTAAGTGATGGCAAAACCCACTGGCATTCGGTGGCGGAGGTTGCCCCCACGTGACTTTAAATATGTGATTGCTTCTTTATGTTTTGTTTTTTAAAATGATCTGCTATTTAATTACAATTTGGCATTCCCCTTTGATGATAGTCTTTTATATGGGAGTCCAGTTATCTAAAGAGCTCGAGGTAATTTTTCAAAACAGCAGACTTGTTTCTAACAAGTAGCTTAAGCACTAGCAGAAACTGGCATATTAATATTAAACCCAATGGAAATGCAATTTTTAGCTTGAAGAGTAAACATATGTTGGGAATTGCAAAAGTCAAAGTCCTCCAAGCAAGGTTAAGTTGCTCTTTAATACATTGAGTGTACATATTTAGAAGTCTGGGGATTTACAATCGGCCAGAGGACTATAACTTTCTCTTTTTCTGATTTGGTGTGTGTAAATTTGTAGCACAAGTGTTTCATTTCTCTAGACATTTGCGTTTAATTTGCTGCTGATTGTAATGTGAAAAAAGAGAAAAAAAATTTAAAAGGTAAGGAACTCATGCTCCAGAATTACATTTTGAGGATGACGCTGACATTTTCTGTTGCAGGCTATAATAGTGCCATAATCTCAGGGAAGTGTGTACGAAACCCAGCCCAGAGCATCTGTTTTGTTCAAAACAAACAGCTTTTTATTGAAGTGTAGTTGATTTACAGTGTTGTGTTGGTTTCAGGTGTGCAGCAAAGTGATTCAGTTATACACATATATCTGTTTTTTCAAGGTTCTTTTCCATTCAAGGTAATTACAACAGACTTAAAAGAAGTAGTAAAGATTCCAAGGAGTCAAAGGGTCTAACTCTGCCATATAAAATAATATCTTGATCTGTGTCTTATGTCATAACTTAAGGGGACAGTTTCTCATCTTCATTGTTGAATCTCACAATCCCGTTCTAGGTCACTGCTGGCTTCCCCGTGTGATCAGAGTGACAACGTGCATACTTTTTACTTTAGTCTCTCACTTTCTTCTTTTTGGGGATGTTTTCCCCATTTTTTTCCACTTGCCGCTTTCAGGAACTTAAAATCAAAGAGGGAAGGAAAGCAAATAATTAGAAGAAAGCAGTATATGCTGAAGTGACATTAAGGTTCAGCGTGATTTACAGTCTGTCTGACTTTGGGAAAATTTGGGAATTTTTATACATTGGAGATTTGACTCCATAAGGAGATTTGTTTTCCCCAGTGGTTTGGACCAGTCCCTTGGAGATGAATCTGGCAGCTGCTCAAAGAGCAGAAATGGCTGAACTTGGGGCACCTTCTTTAGTATAAGGGACCATCCGCAGTGGAAACATGGGATTAAGCCTATCGGGCAGAGCGAGTACATGGACTCTTGAAGCACCCGCTCCAAGCTTCAGTAATCCCAGCAGGCGTCCCCCAGACACGCTGTACACAGACAGTCTATCATGGGGTGAGGATAAAAATAGAGTGAAAAAAGACACATTTTTGGTTGTTGCTGTTTACGGAACCCAACTCTTTGGTCTTCAAAGCTCTTAGCCTCATGGAGCTGTAGGTTGTTGTCTTTCATTGACTTGCCCCAAAAGAATGTGAAGGGCTGGGGAGGAGGGGGGAAGCATTACAAGCATCCCCTGCTCCGGCATTGTTTGATTTTTTAAAAAATTAATAAAAACAGCTCCTAGCAGCTGGTTGAAACAATCCTGCCCTTCACAAAAGCCTTTGCAGATGACATCGAATGTTAAGAAAATAATTCCTTCAATTAGTGTGTGGCCAGTGCACCTGTGATCTGGAATCATCCAAGAAAACACATCCGTGAATGTCAGGGAGAACAGTTCAGGAATTCATCCACTCTGCCTTTTCCTGCTGCCACGTTCACACAGATGTTAATCCTGGGGTGCAAGGGCTGGAAGGGCCGCCTGCCTGGAATCCCAGGAGCATGAGAAACAGGAGTTCAGATCAGGAAAACCATTAATTTCCAACTGTGTGCCATTAGTGTCATTTCTCCTTGTTTTGAGAGATGCTTCTTTTTTATTTTCTTCCTCAAACTATGATTCGCAATTCATCGGTTCTTATACAGAGTTGGCTGTCAGGTGCACTGACAATTTACCTAGCCCTTATAACTCAGAAACATTTCTTGAGCAATCTATGTGCACAGCATTGTGCCTGGTAATGGGGATATAAATGTGAATAAGACCTAACCCCTGCCTTGGAAATGCTTGTAGTTTTTGCTGGAGATAGTTATCCTTCTCTGCTTCAGTGATATATTAGTGTTTCATCATCCTATGCTTTTCAGGGTTCCATTTTTGTCTGTGGGAGCAACCTGGGCTTTCACCTTATGTATCAATTATTGACTTGCTCGGTAACAAAGTACCTTAAAATAATGCCTTATAACCACTATTATTTGTTAATACTCAAAGGTGCATGGGTCAGCTGTGTGGTTCTGCTGACCTGGGCTAGCTCAGGTGATCCTGACAAGGCTTGCTCATTCATCTGTGGTCAGCTGGTAGCTCAGTGGGGACGGCCTCAGTCTGGTATGGTCTCATTTACATGTCTGGTGATTGGCTGGCTCTTGGTTGGAGTGATGGAAGTGACCAGCCACCTTGTCTCTCATCATCTGGAAGGCTAGCCCAGGGTCATTTGAAGAGTGACACCAGGTTCCCAAGGAAGGCAGGGACAACTTGCAAGGTATTTTAAAGCCTAGGCTCACAGCTGGTACAGGGTCCCTTCTGCTGTGTCTAATTGGCCAAAGTAAGTCATAAAGCCAATAAAGACTCAAAAGGTGGGGAAATAGACTCCATCCTTTAGGAAGAGCTGGAAAGTCACACTGTAAAGAGTTTGGATGCAGAGCAGAGTGAAGAATTGGGACTGTTTTTGCAACCACATCCTTCTTATTCTTTAGAAATGGTCCCAAAAGTAAGCTGTCATATCCTTACACCTTATTGAATTTTCTTAACCTTATCCAAGAGTCAAGTTTTCTCAGAGAATCACCTGGCTCTACTTTAATAGGTATGGGTTAAAATCTCTGGGTGATATTATGGGTTAGGGAAAACTTGCATTAAGAAATGAGGGGTGTGTTGCAGCAGGATTTCCCAAATCCTTTAATACCTTAGTGTGCCTGTGAATGGCTTTTGCATTTCCTGGTCTTATTTGATCTTTTTTCAAGGGATCATGTGTTTCAAGGACTGATGTATGGAAAAAGGTGCTTCAGGATATATTTCTAGTCTTGGACATTGACCTATGAAGTGCCAGAAAAGAATGCTAAAAGTAATCAGACAAGAGTACTGGAGGGGTCTTTGGGTGCTTGGAATCTGCTCAGGCTTTCCTCATGAAGGAAGTCGTGGAGGTGAATGCCTTTGTGTCCTTGGAGTTGGGAGGGTCCTCGGAGAGCACCTGATGAGAGAGGCTCCCTACACTTCACTCCTATGTCTCACTGCCAGTAACTGTTGCAACTCAAACAGGAGAGCTTCAGCTGCTGCACAAAGTGAATGCAGTAGTAAGACTGCCTCAGGAAGCTTATACTCAACATCAGTGTCCATATTCACGTTGATTAGCCAGCCAAACGACTTGCCCAAAGCCCTTAATAAGACTTGAAGAAGCTATTTAGTTATAAGAGCTCTGTTCCTTCCCCTAAGTTTTTGCAGTTATTCCAACACATGTATTTGGAACACGTATATACTTATGCAGAGACTATAGACTCCTTTGGGTTTCTGTAGCCTTCTGATCATTTTGCCATTCATGGTGCTTTTGCTACTCTGACAGGATTTCTGTATGCATCTGCTCCTAAAGTACACGGTGCGCTTCCTGAGGGCAAGAGCCACATCTAAGAGCACCTTCATTTCCTGTCCCACCTTTGCCTGGTACTAATAGTTGCTCAGGGCACCTAGAATGACTGATAGCCCTTGCTCATCAATATGATCATTTATCTTATAAATTATTAATGACAAAACGAATCATTTCCAGATGAAAGACGTGGTTATTGTTAATGTGTTGTTTCGTTGATAACAGGAAGTCCTCTTAACTGCTTTGCAACTGATGTTCTTTCTTTTTGTCTTATGTACAAAAGCAGATAAGTCTGGCATAAGTAGCTATGATTTATTTCCAATACTCTTAGGAAGTTAGAATCAGTTCCAAATAATGCTGGCTGTTGATGCCTAATATCTAAGTGGAAGGGAAATCATGGGCACAGAAATTTTGGGCAAATTAATATTGTAAGGTCATGCTATCCTTACTGACTTTATGGCATTCTTGTCCCATGTATATTTGTATTTATTTGTTCATTTAGTCCCACCACAGACAGAAGCCCTCAAATTGTACTGCAGAACATCTTGGGTCAGGTCTTTGAATGGGAAGCTCCTGGCTGAGTTCCTTTGACAGTCACGGATAAAATCTGCCTTTTCTGGCCAGGAGCCCAGCCCACAGGCTATGACTCAGAGGGCACTGGAGGGCGTGGTCTCCCTTTGGAAGAAGCATTTTTTTGCATATGCCTTGCCCGTGTTAGAGAGGAATGGGGCATACAGGGATGTGTTTGTGGCGGATGGTCATCTGTCCCCACTTACCTGAGTGTCAGAGCTAGGCCATTCCAGGTTATTCCAGCAGCCTCCCTCTGGGGCTGCCCAGGAGACCCACAGTCCATCTGCAGAGGACATCACTGGGCGCCTCTCAGTGCGTGTATATAGTCACGTGTTTCTGTGCATTAAATACGAGCACTTTGTATCATTGCCAAAGCGGCTGGCAAAACACAGACATCTCCATGGAAAACTGTATCTCATCTTTAAAGTTTGCTTCATTGTCCACGAAACCTATGTGGGAGCTCACTAATTCTTCACATCTGAAGAATGGCCGTGGTCCTGGGGTCTTCTCGTGAGTAATCCCACACTGGAAATGTCATCATTAACTGAAGACAGATGACACCGCCTGCACACCGCCATGTGTCTCTCATTTAGCCCCTTGCCACCGCATCACGAGTACAGTCAACGGCCTGGCTCCTTCTCGGAGCCGCCGCAGGGAGTGCCAGACCTGGCTCCGCTGGCTGAGAGAGGAGCAGCCTTGCCTTCGGAGCAGAGCATGAAATGAATGACAAGCAGTTTTCGACGAGAGTAAAAGTCACCTCTCTCAGATGAAATCACCAAGCTCCAATCAAGGACCTTGATGACAAGTGAAATTAAATAAAACATGAGTGATGAAACACTGTAATATGTTTACGGTGAGCTGGTCCAAACAGCTGATAATTAACTGTTGCCCAAACAGTAAACTTGGCAAAACATGACTGCAACCAGGGCACAGAGCGATAGTTAATTGAAAGTACTAGTAAGAGTCTTTGTATCTTTGAGGAAATATGTGATCTTCAACGTGGAAAGGACACAGGGAACCCACGGACCCTTCCAGCGTATCAACTGCCTGTGGCTCTGGATTTCCCTCTGTGTTGGTTTTGGGCTTGCACATTCTTATGCACCATGGTAATGCAAGCAGATATCTCCGTGTGCTTTTTTTTCTTGGGCTACCACCCACAGGACCTACAAAATCTGAAAATAAATAAATGCAGATGCGTACACTTTAAATAAGTTAGAAATCTGTCATTATTATCTGCCTTCATTCTTCCACTTAAAATAGTTTTGGTTTGAATCCTCTTCAGACCCCTCTTTTTGGCTGAATTTGGAGCAACTTTGCAGAGAGGAAAGATAGTATTTAGAAAAAGGAACCGATTCCTCAAAGGAACTTGAACAAAATTCACTTATAAAAAGAAACTGAGAAACTCAAAGGAGGCCTTGAAGATTCCCAGATTGCTTATAATTCTGTTTCCTTATCTGTGAAATGAAGGTCGATCAGACTCAGCTCTCCTGCTTCATGAAATATTATTGGAATTGTGTTCAAAGAATGTGCAGAAGCTAAGGCCAAACATGTGACTTAAGGATCCGGCGTTGCCGTGAGCTGTGGTATAGGTCACAGATGCGGCTCGGATCTGGCGTTGCTGTGGCTCTGGTGTAGGCTGGTGGCTACAACTCCAATTTGACTCCTAGCCTGGGAGCCTCCATGTGCCGCGGGTGTGGCCCTAAACAGAAAAAAAAAATTAAAAAAGAAATGTGATTCATAAGTAGAAGAAATGATCCTGGAGTATACGCCCTACTCCAAATTTCTCCATTTCTCCAAAGTCCCCATGGCATGTACATAGAGGGGATGGAACCACCCCCTAGAGGACCAGGAGTTGGTTGATCAGACTTTTCAGTCGATGGAGTTCCCTTCATGGCTTAGTGGTTAACCAATCCAACTAGGATCCATGAGGTCACGGGTTCGATCCCTGGCCTTGCTCAGCAGGTTAAGGATCTGGTGTTGCCGTGAGCTGTGGTGTAGGTTGCAGATGCAGCTCGGATCCCACATTGCTGTGGCTGTGGCTGTGGTGTAGGCCAGCAGCTACAGCTCCTGTTAGACCCCTAGACTGGCAACCTCCATATGCCGCGGGTGTGGCCCTAGATAAGGCAAAAAAAAAAAAGACTTTCAGTCAATGACACACTAATAAGTATTGGGTTATGTATGACCTTCTCTTTTCTTGGATTATATCATTTTCTAGTCTTCATCCCATTCCCCTCCAACCTCGTAAGCACCCATTCTTGTGTATGTCCTTGCAATCCAAATTCCACTTAATTTTGGAAAATTAAGTATTATCCTTGAAAACATAGTATTATTATGTTTTTTAATTTACATAAAGAATCTTTGCTATAAATATCATTTTCCTTCTTTCACTTCTATTATTGAGATCTGTCTTAAAGAGATCTTTATCTTTGTACTGCTCCTCAAAACAACTCATGTGTCATTTGAAAAGAGTTCTTCAGATGAGAAAATATCCCTTTGAGGTGGGGGCGGTATAGATGCCAGGAGAGAAAGGGTACTTACAGCTTGGGGAAGTGGCATTGAAAATGGCCATTTCTGGAGTTCTGTTATGGCTCAGTTGGTTAAGAACGCGACATAGCGTCCGTGAGGATGCGCGTACAACCCCTGAACTCACTCAGTGGATTAAGGATCTGGTGTTGCTGCAAGCTGCAGCATAAGTGGCAGATGCAGCTCAGATCTGGCGTTGCTGTGGCTGCGGTATACGCCACAGCTACAGCTCCAGTTTGACCCCAGCCTAGGAATTTCCATATGCCGTGGGTGCTGCTGTAAAATAGAAAAAAGAAGGAAAATGGCCACTTACCCTACCTGCTGTCCTTACATAGTGCTTGCCTCCTTTCTTGTGACACTTACTTTCTTCCCTGCCCTGGGGGTTGCTTCAAGCTGTCCACTTGTGGAATATGCAAATTTTGTGACATGGTACTACTCTTGGTCTGTAGGTTATTTCTCCATAAAAATGCAAAGAAATCAGTATGTTACTAGCTGTTGTTGTTCCATATAGTGCAAAATAAAAATAATGAAAAGAAAAATTATATTGATCATTGCATACTGTTCTGTTGATTGAATACATGCCCCACTATTAATTTCCTTATTGATGGAGCTTTTGGTGACCATGATATTCATCCTTAACTCTGAGAAGAACATCCTTGTGCAAGTCTCCTTGGGTATCTGCGTGAACGTTATCACAGGGCATGTGCTCAAGAACAGAATTGCCAAGTCCAGGATATATGCATATTCAAGTGCACTTCCTGCTCTGAGACTGTTCGCCAAGATGAGTTCAGACAGCCACGAGCAGTCTATTTCCACACACCTTTGTATTATTTGACTCTCCAATTCTTGACAGTCCGACGAGAGTAAATGGTAAATGGTTTCTCACTGCTGTTTGAACGTGCATCTCCTTATTACTCTTGAGGTTGAGTATCTATTACGTACTTGACAGAGACCATGCTGTGTCCACTACTCATTTCCCTTTTTTAAGACACGTGGGAAGAAGGGCTGCACTGAACAGCTTTCATTGCAATTGAGTCCCGGCCAATTGAATGTGGGTGGCAGTGTGATTAATAGCCACATGTATTATTTTCTGAAAGAGTCTCAAACCGATTGTTGCAGTTACTCTCTCTCTCTTGGCCCTTTCCTCTTTCCTCTTTCCACAACTGGGGTATATGTGTGTATGTGTGTGTGTGTGTATTTGGGGCAGTGGGAATTCATTCTCATGCCTGACTGAAGGAATGTGTTATTAGCAAACATCACCATCATTGCCACCCAGAGGTTGAGGGCCACCCAGAGGTTGAGGGACGTGACAAGGTAACACCACAGAGCCCTTGCCTTAGGAAGTCCCAGCCAGAGCTTGACACATGAAGTACATGAGAAAATACCTTATTTGTGAAGGTTTCTTCCAGCTCAGGAAGTCTTCATGGAATTGAACAGGGATTCCAAGAAAAACCAAAGTGGTGAACTTCTGCTTTTAGGAAAGGGCTATGCTATGCTGTCCTTAATTTGTCATTATGTGTTACCAGAGTTGTGGTTTTCAGCTTTCCCTCGGAGCCAACAAGTAAAAGGAATCTGACTTGAACTCTAACAAAACTACGATATTCATAATGCTCTGCCTTAATAAAGCAAGGAGAGCATTATGTACTCTTTAGAAAGAGCATCTTTATCCTACGAAGAGTCAAAGTCTTAGGAGTAAGAAGACGTGTGGTCACACGTGAGAAATCATCCAGCATATTACCCAAGTGCACATGTGGACGGCAACGTTTCCGAATGAGGTTCACTATATTAAGAAATAGAATTTTTCACACTTTTGAGAGGACGGAATAACAGTCTTTCCCTTAAAAGAACACAATCCATTTTATTTATGTTCTTGGATACACTTCATCATGACCATCCCAACATCACTCACGTGTCTTTGCTCTTGGGATTTATGTTGCGTCACACAGCCCTTGACGGCCTTGTTTGGTGCAGCTGCTATTTATTGTTTCATGCTTTTGGGAAGAATTTTCATTGTCTTCATTCTAAATCTGGGCATCAACAAAATGACTGGAATGAGTTAGTAGTACATTTTTAAAGATTTTAAAATATATAAGGGCATAATTTTTGTTTCCCCCCAAAAAAAAATCCATCCACCCTACTTCCCACCCATATTAAGAGAGTAAAAAAAAAAGGGGTCACTCTCTTAAATTTTAGTTTTTTCAACTCCTCAAATGTTTATCCTATTATGTTAATTCAGTCATTTAGGTGGTAGTTTCCAAATTTCTATGTAACATGCCAGTGGGTTAAACAAACAATTCAGAGGGATAAGGAAGAAAGTATTAAGACTGCTATTCATCTATTTTTTAAAATCTATGTATGAGGAGAGTAATTAAGTACTGTTAGTATTTCGTGCATGTATTGACATGGCCTCCGTGAGCAGTCTGCCATGCTACTGTTAGCAGGTTTCCTACAGGGAGCGGGTACACCCTTTTATTATAAAGTTTGAACCAGACCAATTCTCACAAAATAGACAAGAAGCTTAAAAAGATTCTTGGGTAGAAACGTTAAGATGGAGATAACACTAACAAGGCAAGTGAACAAAAAGATGACAGCAGAGCTGACCGTGACCTCACCCCCAGCACCCAGCACCAGCCCTGCGTCAGTCCTTTCAGGATTGAAAACAAAGAATGGTTCATTTGTGCAGTGTTTTAGACTCCAGTTATAAGAGATTTCATATGGCATCTGCCTTTCTCCTTCTGACTTGCTTCACTCAGTGTGAGGGTCTCTAATTCCATCCATGTTGCTGGGAATGACATTATTTTATCCTTTTTTATGGCTGAATAAGTATTCCATCGTGTATATATACCACATCTTCCTAAATCATGAACCTGGGGAACAGACTTGTGGTTGCCAAGGGGGTGGGGGAGGGGGTGGGAGGGAATGGGGTTAACTAGTGCTTCGGTGATGGAAAAGCAAGGAGATCCAGCTGTACAGCACAGGGAACTATGTCTAATCACATGTGACATATCCATATATGTACATGTAACAGGGTCACCACGTGGTACAGTTGGAAGATCTGACAGAAATCTGTAAACCGGCTATAATTCAAAAATTTAAAAAAACAAATTAAAAAAAAGAAAACAAAGAATGAATTAGCATATCAGATCCAACAGAAGGTGATGGAATTTCAAGAAGACTTTCTGAAATGTGGGTTTACGGGCATTCACGTTGATGATGGTCCTGCTCGTGAATGTCTGTTGTGTCTTGAGATATTAGCTCGCGGCGTGAAACCATCATAATTATAAAAATATTTTAATATTCTAATTGTTTCTTATTTTCTTCATTATATATAAACCCCCACATACTACATCTCCCTCGCTGCCGCTCTTTCTTTCTCACACACATGTGTATATGATAAATAAATAAACATATGAAGCATATACTCAAAAACTATTGTAGAATGCCTGATCAGAAATGTTAAGAAGTGGCTGAAGGGTGGGGTGAATGGTAACAAGCAACAAATATCTATACCAATTTTTCACAGAAATTGGCTTGGAGTCCTTGGAAACTTTGAAAAAAACCTCGACATCCGATTACTGTTTCTTTCAGATCAAAGTACTAGATTTTGTATAGCCTAAAAATACCCTCCAGGTAACCCTAGCTCTCCCATCCTCCAGGACCCCATCATAGTGTGTCAGTCTTGTGGATGTAAGAGATATAATAAGAAAAGTATGTTTCAGGGGAAATTAGAGTTGACAACTGACATGCCACCCACTCCCACTAAATGATAGTGGTTATTTGCTAAAGCCCTGGGGATTAAGTCCTTTTATATCAGCTTTAATAAACATGGCAGACAGATCGCAAGCGGACCTCAAACAAATTATTATGATGCCCTGGAGTGTTGCAAACATTGATTCATCCAAAGTTCAAGTTCATCAAAAGGCAAGGCAAGGCTTGGTGCTAGTGATTCGTTGCAACATGCCCACCTCCAGACCACCATCCCTTTCCTTCTGGATTAAGATTGTTCCACTTTTAAGTGGGTGAGGATAATAAGAACATCCAGTTTAGTGGAGTGATTAGTGGTGTAATAAAAAGCTGGGTACTGGTTAGTTTGAGGAATTAAAATGTTACTGCTTCGTTTCAGAAGCAAGGCCAAGGCTGGACAGCTACGTGGATTAGCATCTACTAGAGTTTATACCGTAAAGCAGCATGGCAAACACAACCCGCTCTTACCAAACAAAGACTATACCTATACAGTCTCATTACACTTTCATGTTATCCCTTTTTCTACCCCTAAGAATGGGAAAAAGCACCAGTCTCGAGAATTACAGCAGCCTCCAATTTAGATCAATTAATGTCCTTGTCACCTTTCACAGAAGGAAAAGGAGATTTACCCTTTTTCTTTCTATAATCCACTTCTATTTTTTAAAAATCAACGATAAGAAGTTGCTAAGATGAAACCTTGATGCTGGATTCATGCTGTTAAATTTCATGAAGAGTAGTAGGGAGGGGAAGGGGCTGAGACAGATGCGGAGAGAGGAGAATTTGGATGCAAACACAACAGGGAAACATCACCACTATAAGTGACTTCCAGGAGTTCCCCTTGTGATTCAGTGGGTTAAAGGACCCAGCATTGTCTCTGTAAGGATGTGGGTTCTATCCCTGACCTCGCTCAGTGGGTTAAGGATCTGGTGTTGCTGCAAGCTGTGACATATGTTGCAGGTGTGGCTCAGATCTGATGTTGCTGTGGCTGTGGTATAGGACTGCAACTGCAGCTCCGATACCAGGAACCCTAGCCTAGGAACTTCCATGTGTTGCAGGTACAGCCATAAAAAAAAAAAAAAATTTCCACTGGAGTAAAAATAATGAAGAAATAAGTAAAATGAAGCCTAACAATAGCCAAACAAATTTCAATAGATGTTTAAAAAAAAGATGAATAAGAAAAGTTAAAAAAATACAAAAATAAAAATATTTGTGAGATGTGTTTTTAGTGAAAACAAAAATTGCTGAAATACCTCCCTTTTCTGAAATAGCAATAATCACTGAGAGATGACAGCAGGGAGGATAAGAATGTGGGGACGTCTGGATCCTGCTGGGCACCAGACTCGTCTCTCTAAGGCAGAAGTAAAGTGCCAGTCCTCTTTTCATGAGGAATCTGAACACTGCGGATTTGTTCCCCTGGGAAAACTCGTGCCTGTTCCAGCAGCTGAGGAGTTGAGCTTTCAGCCGCCTTACAGCAAATTGCTCTGCTTGTGCATCCTTTTGACACAAGGGGACTTTATGACTGGGCCCACCTAGATCTAGGTACAGCCTTAGGGGTACCCTCTCCACTGCCTTTGCATCACCAAGGTCCATCCAGCACTAGCGGGGATGGGGGTTGTCACTGCCCAAGGGACATGAGCATCCCAGTCTCTGTGCTGTTCACCCGAATGTCCCTCAATATCAGATGTATCCCCTGAATTCATATCCCGAAGTCTCCATGAAATCCAGAACGGTACAGGCTGCAGAACCTTAAGAGGGGTTATCCCCCCCTTTTTTTTTAGGCAAGAAATAGATTTATTAAGATAGGACTGCTTGTGAGAGATGCAAGCAGGCAGGCAAGGAGGTTCTACTCCCTGAATCCACTGGGCTATAGTTTTATCATCCAAGGGGATGATAAACTTTCTTTGAGCAGTAGCTCTTCCTCTTTCTTTGAATAGTAGCTCCTCCCTAGTCAGGTTATTCTGTTTTTAAAATGGAAATTCCTTGGCAGTTGAGAAGGTAGGAGGCGGAGGGGGCGCGTTAGGGTGCCCAGCCAGGGGTTGCTGAGTTACGGAAAGCTGAGTCTGGGATTTGAAAGCTCTGAAGAGTTGGTGACCGGGCCATCTCTCTCTGAGCAGATGGCTTGGACCTCTTTTTGTCATGCATTCTTCATATCCCCCACAGCGTTTTAGAGCCTCCGATGGACTGGACGTTTATGTCCCTTCCAAGTGCATGTATGGGAGTTCTAGCTCACAGTGGGATCATACTGGAAGACAGAGCTTTTAGGAAGCAATTAACGTTAAATGAAGTCGTACATTGGGGTCCTAATCTGATAAGATTGTAGCCTTGTGAGAAGAGGAAGATGAGGATACTTATGATGTCACAGGGAGAAAGAGGATGTCTGTAAGCCAGGAGGAGAGCTCTCACCAGCACCTGGCCATGGCAATACCCTGGTCTTAGACTTCCGGCCTCCAGAACTGTGAGAAAATTACTCTGTGTTTTTCTGGTACTTTATTATGGTAACCTGGTCTGACTCAGAAGGAGCAAGACCTATCTAGGTCTAAATTTCAGCGCCCATCAGGCTAGCTATGTGACACTAGGCAAGCTGCTTCCCTTTTCTAATTCTCAGTTGTTGTTTTTTTTTCACCTGCCAAATGAGAATAATATACATCTTTTATAAGAAGGTTGTAAGGATTAAATAAATTGATGCACTTACAGTGACTGATATTTAGTAGGTGATCAACAGTCAACAATTATCACTTATTATCTGAAAATATTACAAAAGCCTTTGCCTTCTCCCAAAAAAATCTGAAACCATAAACTATTTTTTCTTCAATTTTGATTAACTTAATTTAAAGTTTCTTTAACCCTGCTTTGGCAAGTGAAATTAAATCATTTAATTTTACTAGGATCCTGTTTTGGCAAATACCAAAAAGTCTAGAAAACGAAAAAAGGCCTGATGTGTGTTCAAGAAACTGTTTCCTGATTTCTTGACCTATTCACTCAGTACGCATTTAATGAGCCTGGATAGATGCCTTGGGAGATAGAAAGGATTATGGTTACTTTGTGGTCTCCGACTTATACCTGTGAAATTTCTAAAGTTATGCATAGCAATGAAACTTGAAATGGCACAGGAAAAGCACTGACAGGAACAGATGAGGAAACCCAGAGAAGCAGGTAGTCACAGAGGGCTGCAGGTCCTGGAAGTGGGCAGGCTGGGCAGCAGAGACACAAGACGGAGGCAGCCTGGCTGGGAGCACCAGCGTGCTTGGTGGGAGGTTTAGCTCTGGCATGGTGTCCTTGAAATGTTTCAGTAATATGTTTCCGGTTCTTGTTTTAAGATGAACTGGAGAAGATGAGGAGATGAAGGAAAAGGAATGTGCTATTGTCTAGCATCTCTGGGAGGCACATTCTGTCCCTCTGCATGAGGAATAAGGAATTAACTTTGAGATGACCTTGGGAGGAAAGGGAAGCAGGAGCCATGACCCGCCTGAAGGGAGGATGTGGGACAGTGGGTGCCCGGGAGTCTAGGCAGAACGCATGGGGCCTGGGTCTTGATTAGATGTCAAATGTGAAGGAGAAGAGGGGACCAAAGATGACTAAATGGTTTCCATTTGGGATACCGAGAAAGGTGGTACTGCTGAAAAAGAATGGAGAAATGAGAAAAAGAAACAACCTGTTTTAGGGGGGAAGTTGTTGAATTTCGTTTTGGCCTCATTTCCAGCTCATTTCTAGAGCTGCGCTTCCAGAGAGAACTAAGAAATTTTTGAGACAATAAGTTATTGATGCATTGACTTCTAAAGGCAATTTCTTACATGCTATTTCAGTCTTTCTTTCTGCGTCTTGACTTTTTCCCTCTTATTTTTTTCCTTAATTTTTCATGACCTTGTTTTCATGATTTATAAATCTCCAAAACCAAAGTAGACTTATTTTTATTTCTTTCTTAACATATTTAAGTTGTTAGCAGGAGAAGGCATTGTGGTTTTCTAAGATACAAAACCATACCTCAGGAAAAAATTTTAAAAATTCATTTTTTTCTCCAGTCACTGTTGTTCAAAATGTCCCTGTTATAAATAGACTTAGAGTTGTTTTTTAAACATGTAAACATTGTGTTTGTAAAAATGTCATTCTCCAATTAATTCTTTAAATGATCAACTTTTCTTCTTTATTTTTGGAAAGGAGAACACAAAACTACCTTTATTTGCAGGTGACATGATGGTCCATGTAGAAAATGCTTAGGGATCTATAAATATTCTACTAGAATTAAGTAAGTTTATCAAAGTCACAGGATACACAAGCAATTGTATTTCTATGCATTAGCGACAAATAATTGAAAATTGAAATTAAAAAAATACCAATTATAACAGCATCAAAATTAAATACTTAGGGATATATTTAAGAAAATATGCACAAGACATGCACCATACCTGTGGATCAGAAGATTCACTGTTGGGAGTTCCCATCATGGTTAATGAACCCGGCTAGTATCTATGAGGACGCAGGTTCAAGCCCTGGCCCTGTGGGTTAAGGATCGGGCCTTGCCGTGAGCTGTGGTGTAGGTTGCAGACACGTCTTGGGTCCCATGTTGCTGTGGCTGTGGCGTAGGCCAGCAGCTACAGCTCAGATTCAACCCCTAGCCTGGGTACCTCCATATGGTGGGGTGTGGCCCTAAAAAGACAAGAAAAGAAAGAAAGAAGGAAAGAGAGAGAGAAAGAAAGAAAGAAAGAGAAAGAAAGGAAGGAAGGAAGAAGGGAAGGAAGGAAGGTAAAGAAAGAAAAGAAGAAGATTCACTGTAGTTAAGCTGTCACTTCTCCCAAATTGATCTACAGATTCAACATACTTCCAATAAATATCTCCAAGAGGAGTTCTTGTAGAAATTGGTAATTTACTTCTAAAATTTATAATGAAAGCAAAGAAGCCATTTGGCTAATTCAAAATAATTCACGAAAGGGGAGACTTAGTGACTGATACTACGTGTTTTATTTTTAAGCAGAATTTCTGAATAAGTAGGATTAACAGAATGATGAGTCACAACATTTCACAGAGACAAAACTTTCGACTCACCTAACAAATATTTATTATTGCTGATTTTTAATGTCATTTTTCATATATGCATCATTGTCCCTTGTATTAAAACATTGCCAATCCATACACAATGCCATGCTAGGTTCTGTACTATTAACACTTAGATAGATATTCAGACCGTGATCAAAAATAACGAATCACTTTAGAAATTACATACCCCTAATTCTGTACAGGCAAAGGTCAAGATGGGGAGGCAGTTAAATGCATCAATTTAGAATTTGGCATTAGAAGAAAGTGGGGAATTGAGAACCAAATTTGTCGATTAAGAAAGAATAATGATGCATTCAACGTGTACAGTGTTCCCATGTTCACTCTGCTGGGAGAAAATCACACTGTTTAGTTTTCCAAAGCATGGTTTAAAAATAGTGATTACAGTAATGTCCCTCCCATGAACATTCTGTTTTTGCATTTCAGGTCAGTTCGGTTCTTTTTGCGTATATTTCGTTTCCTTTATGATCTTTCCTCTCTGTCAGTTTCTGTGGATTTCTCCCCTTTGTCCTTCTACCATTCATCTATTTTATTCCCGCTCCCCAGGTGTGTGTAACAATGCCCCTCCTTCCTGCCATGTGATCCTACTGATTCATCAAGGGCTCAATGGCCTCCTCAGTGTCCCCTCTTTTCAAAGTGTGAGTCAGCCTCTCTAACTCTGGATTACTGTCTAATTTGATCTGGTCAGTTCTGAAGATATTAGGTAATATTAGACCCACCTCCAGCCCCATGGAATTGCATTTAATATCTCTCTCCTGTTTTCTGCCATGCCAAGAATCAATGTATAATAAAGAGGAATAAATCATTTTTCCAACTGTAATAAGATCATTGTATTTTAATTATTGAGCCAGAAGAATCTTTCCTCAGAGCAGATGTTGAACCCAGGTCATCTGGGAGAACACCAGGCAAACTCCCCAATACAGGATGACCGAAAAACAGACTGTGAGGAAAATCCTTTTGCAGGGCTCTCAGCACAGATCTTGTAATTAAAAGGTAATGATACTATGGTTTGTGCATTTATTTATTTATTCGTTAGTATCGAAGGATGCTCTGTAATTTTCAGACTTAAAAGATGAATGAGAGTTATCAGAATTCTCATCTCAGTTCTTATTGTGCCATCATTGTCCTCAGTCATTGCTAAGTTTTGATTCTTAGATGTACGCAATTACACATGGGCTCATTTCCAACTCTGAATTACTCAGCCATGGAGCTGGGTAAGAAACTGTGATTATGGAACAAAGGGAAACTTTTTTTACCTAACGGTAAATAGGATAAAACTTTACAAATATTGGAACAATTAAAATTTTAAGTAATACCATGTTTAAATATCTAGATTTTTCTTGGACATAATGGAGCGAGTCCCTTTACTCTGATGCTACTGTGGTAATTTTATAGTTGTCTCAAGGGTAGTTGATAAACATTTTTGTGATGTTCAAAACATAATCTTAACATGTGTTTATTGTACTTGAAATATGTCCAAATGAAACTCAGAAAGCAATCCCGTTCCCCTTCTTAACTATTTGTACAATGGATCTGGAATAAGTTTTAGAATGTTTTAGGAAAATTGAAACATTTCACACATACAGTACTGATTCAGGATACTTTTATATAGGAAACATATGTACATAACTTGTATTTATTAAACGGGCATTAGAAAAGAAACTTTCTGATTAACATCCCCTGGGATGGAAATAAGCAAAGCATTTCTCCTTCTATGAACACATTCTTTGGTGTCTCCCTCAATCTTTTTCTCCCCTTTTCTCTACCCCCAAACCAAGTAATTCTAAATGCATGCATACACAGACACACACACACACACAGACACACACACACTCACTCACAGGTCCTTCATTGCTGTGTGGAAAGGACAATGAAACAAAGGGGGTCATGGTGAAACAGGATAAAAAGGGAGGAGTTAAAGTGGAGAAAGGGCTAAAAATGGTCTATTAGGAACAGCATTCAAGAAGGAAGGAATACAGATAGAAACAAAATGAAAAGGCACATGGCAGGAGAGGAAGAGGTTGTGGAAAGAAGTTTAAAAAGAATAGCAGAGAAAATAGGAATGAGACATAAGAAAGTACTGAAAAAGGAAAATGATGGACACAAATGGATTATAGAAGTTGATGGCGGCGGGTGGGGGGCGGGGGGAGCTTGAACCAGGAGGTTTAAAGATCGAATGCAAGGGGAAAATCTGAAGAATGAAAAGGCTGAAAACACCAAGTGTATTAGAAGATAGAGAAAAACATTGAAGAAGAAAGGTATCTGGAGGAAAGGGGCTTAGAAATACAAAACCCAGAAATACAAGTTTGTCTTAAAAATTAAACCATATCATGTATGGTAAGAGGAGTAGGAGAGACTTTCTGATGTTGTTTAAAAAATTAAAAGAAAAAATAGGAAGAATCAGGCCTCTGAGTTGTAGTTCTGACATGAGTAAGGTCTGTGGCCACTGCAGGACAGTGCTTGGTGGCTGGATTTTCTTGTTCACAAAGTTGAAGAGGACATCGGTTGGCCCCTTCAAGTCCTTTCAACACCAAAATTCAGAGAAATAAAACAGAACAAAACAAAGAAGTAGAAAATATTTTTTAAATAAAATTAATATTTGGAGTTCATTAGTTTCTTTTTTCTCAGGGAAATTTACAGGAGATTTGAAAAACTTTTTAAGAAATTGTTGACAGATGCCCTTTGCACACCGCATGGCCCTTTGTACACAGATGCCCTTTGCACACGGCATTGACACGGTGCTATGTATGGACACATCAGTAGACTTGTACACAGGATTTAATTTTTCTGGCATTGTTCTCTCATGCTGCCATGTATATTCCAATCTCCAGAGAGTCCTTTTCTCTCATTGGCTGTATGCAGAGGATCAAGATCAACTTTGGGTCATTTCTAAGTTCAGAGGTGAGGGGTTTGGGGGTGGGGATGGGGAGAGTGACATGTGGTTTCTTAGCTGGAGACAAAATGATTGAAAATTGGGGGAAGGTAAAAGATTGGTAAGGAGAAGGGAAGAATCAGGGAGAGAGCCTACTTGAAGGGGTTGTAGCCACTCCTAGGTGCATATGTGCAAGTCTTCCAAGAACTTGACAAGCTCCCAAAGTAATGGACCTCTTTTTAAATTTAATTTAAAAGTATAGGATTTATCTTTTTTCTTTATCCTTATCAATGCCTTTATAATCAGTTGTCCTTAAAATACAGTTGAGGAGTTCCCGTCATGGCTCAGTGGTTAATGAATCCAACTAGGAACCATGTTGTGGGTTCGATCCCTGGCCTTGCTCAGTGGGTTAAGGATCCGGCGTTGCCGTGAGCTGTGGTGTAGGTTGCAGACGTGGCTTGGATCCCGCGTTGCTGTGGCTCTGGTGCAGGCCGGCAACTACAGCTCCTGTTAGACCTCTAGCCTGGGAACTTCCATATGCCGTGGGTGCAGCCCTAGACAAGGCAAAAAGACAAAAAAAAAATACAGTTGAAGGTAGACTTGACTAGGCACATCAGAGACAAGCTCACTTTGGATGTCTTTAGAAGTGGAAGCTCAATGGCTCTTCATCATTAGGGAAGACATTTCAGTTTCAAGCTCTAAGAGGGATAATCTGGGAGAAGAGAGACTTCTGAGAAATGCATATGAGGAAGCCTCTCTAATAATCTTTACAAGGTTCTGGAAAGGAGTCTCTACGTCATCTTGCTAGGCTGAAACTTCCTCTTGCTTCATTTACAGTTTCTTTTGAGACATGTGTTTTATTGTGGCCCATGAAAGGAAACCCAGATCCCTATGTGTCTGAAGTCTTCCTTCAGCATCCTGTCCTGGGAGAGGGGACAGATCAGCATAAACCCTGGACAGTCTCCTGGACTGCCTTTCAAGTCGGTGATGCCTTCAAGGCTTTAGGAGTAGGTGTAATGTGGTCTTTCTTAGTCTTTTTCCCCAAGGTTCTGACATGCCAGCAGAGGCATGAAAACCTCCATGGTTTTTTATTCCATAGCCTGATGCGGGTCCTGGGGATTAGAGTCTTTGCAGAGCAGCCGCAGGGCACCGTTCCGACTTGGGGATGGAAAGCGGGGAGAACAATTCTATGCCTGTGGAAGCTGGAGAAGGGCTGCCAGCACGTGACTGGATGGATAGAAGAGGGGTGGTCAGACTTCTTACTCATCCGCTTTCATCCAGTATGGACAGTAGCTTTCATAGGAAATAAGAATCGAAGCCCAAACAATTCAAGTTGAGAAAATGAGGGTTATACAGACACCGAATCGTGCCTCTTGGGGACTGTCTAAGACCTGAGCTCGGGTGATGTTTTAGATCGATGACGGGCCTCCACCCATCAAGGTCAGAGGTAGAAATTGAGCCATTCAATCATTCTGATCAAGATTTGAGCATATAACATCCATGCGGACACAGGTTTGATCCCTGGCCTCGCTCAGTGGGTTAAGGATCTGATGCTGCCGTGAGCTGTGGTGTAGGTCGCAGACGTGGCTCGGATCCAGCGTGGCTGTGGCGTAGGCCAGCGGCTACAGCTCTGATTTGACCCCTAGCCTGGGCCTTCGTGTGTGTGTGTGTGTGTGTGTGTGTGTGCGTGTTTGTGTTTACCAAGGACCCCAGGTGATCCTTCTCAGCAAACTCTGAGACACATTTGAAGGGAGCTGTCAAGACAGGGGAGGAGACAGAGAATGAGTCCAGGACTTTGAAGACAAGAGCTGGGAATTGGAATTTGCTATGGTGGGCAACAGGGAAATACTTAATTATAACCAGAAGGATCATGAAATCCACTAACTGTCATACTTGCTGCTTGTCAACTCACATGGTAGGCAGAAGGAGGCTATTTTAAAATATTTTTTAGAAATACAAATGCAGACAATAAGGTATGATCATTTGCATGCTACATTTGCAAATTTTGAGAAGCAATGCTCAAGTTGGCGAAAATAACTTTCTACATTTACAGTCTAAATTGGTATAAACAACACATTTGGAGAGCAATTTATTAATACGCAGAGCTCTTAAAATCTCTTGCTCTTTGACCCAGCAATTCCACTTCCAGCAACCTAATCCAAAATGTAAAACAAGCTGTATAGTTGAAGATTCATCACAGCACCATTTATAATAAATAGTAAAGGGTTATGCAATCTTTAATATGTTAAATATGTTGACATAGAAAAACAATATACAACACTAAGTGAAAAAAGCAGGGTCTAAACCTGTATGCAACCATTTAAAACCATCTTTAGGAAACGAAAGACCAGAAAAATATATAAAAATTATAACCATTGTATTTAGAGAGGAGGGTTTGATTTTTTTTAACTTTCCCTTTTTTCCAAACTTGAGGTTATAAGATTACCTTACTTCCTGATTAGAAATAAAATTGTAAAGCCAGTTTGCTTTACAATTAGCTTATATCATAACTCATTTACTAACTATACATTCAGTTTGTATTTTAAAAGTTCTATGAGCCAGTGCCATGCTTTCCATGCTCCTGGAAATGGAAATAGAACTAGAGAAATGTGAAATCTTTGGTAACTTTGTTACAGAGACAATGTAGTGGACAGAAATCAGCTCTATTTTAGTTCTAGCTGAATCTAAACTTTTTCATAAAATAACTCAAGGTGAAGAGTGGGAATGAAGACCTCAATTAAGGACTTTGGGGGTGGAGGAGACAATTCAGCTAGATTCATAGAGTAAACTTCCTTTTCTGGACCTGGAGCTTATCACATTCCTGATGCCTTAGTGTTCTGTTTTCTTCCTTCCCTCTAAATTCCTTTTTTTTTTAACTAACATTTTATTAGGAAAATTTTAAAAACATACAGAAAAGTTGAAGAATTGTGCAATCAATCCCATACACCCACCACACAGGTCCAAACTCACTTTAATTTCTTACCGTTACTCCAACTGATCAGTTTATTAGAGGAAAAAAAAAATCACATCTATAATATACATTTCTTTTTAAAATCTAAAATGTTACTGTTTTATCACTAACGTGGTAGAAATTGAATGCTAGGCAGTCACAGCTTCACTATTAAAACTAAAAATGTCAGCTATTTGTCAAGTGGAATATAGAAAATTTGTCTGAGCCACCATCTTGGAGGCCAGCTTCCCCTCAGAAGCTTCTCCAAAGGTAGAATTCTTCCCTTCCTTACCTCAAGGGGCCCCTCTCTATTTATGGAAGGAAGCCAGCACTGTCTTCAGTATTTGCATTACAGATTTCTGTGGTTAATATTTTATTCAAGAGGTTAATATTTTATTCAAGAGGTTAATATTTTACCTACAATATAGAATTTCTGTGCAACCAAATACTGTGCTTAAAATGTATTCCTCTCTAAAGGAGGACACATTTTTTTCAACTGCAACATAAACACGAAGGCAAATTAAATACTTAGTTCACAAAATTGGATTTCTATCAGTGTTTTCAAGAATACATATTGATTTTCAAGAAAATTCTTTAAAATAGCATTTACCAGAAAACCTGAACAGCTAATGAGGCAGGCTTTAATCGTGGAAAGGATCTGGACTTAAGCATCCTACAGATCTGAGTTCAAAGCCCCATTCCTACCTGTGTGAACCTGGAAAGTTACCCAGGTTAATAAAAAGTACATTGTATAATTCCCATTGTGGCTCGGTGGGTTAAGGAGCCAGCCTAGTCTCTGTGAGGATGTGGGTTTGATCCCTGGTCCCACTCAGAGGGTTGAGGATCTGGCATTGCCACAAATTTGCCCGAGGCAGAAACCCCAGAACTGCTTTTTTTTTTTTTTTTTTTTTTTTTTTTTTTTTTTGCTTATTAGGGCCACAGCCACGGCATATGGGGGTTCCCAGGCTAGGGGTCGAATTGGAGCTACAGCTGCTGGCCTACACCACAGCTCACAGCAACGCCGGATCCTTAACCCACTGGCCGAGGCCAGGGATTGAACCAGCAACTCATGGTTCCTAGTCAGATTCGTTTCCTCATTTCCACTGTGCCACGATGGGAACTCCTCAGAGCTGTTCTTGACGCCCCCCCCCACCTCCCACATCCAACTGGTCATTAAGACTTGTCAATTCTTCCTCTGAAATAGCTCTGCTGTCCACATTTACATGTAAATTTCTATTTATAAATATAAATAGAAATGTCTGACTGAGTGCTGTTTCTCCTTTAAATGGAAATGTTGGGAGTGTTAAAAGTACAGCTATAAGCACTATTAAAAAAAAGATCCTGAAGTTACCAGGAGTTGGGAGAGGGGACAGGGGAGGTATTAGTCAAATAGCAAGTTTCAGTTACGCAAGATGAATATGGTCTTAGCTACTGTACAGCTTAGAGCCTCTTTAAACAGTATAGCATTGTATACTGGAAAATTTGCTGAGAGAGAAGATCTTACGTTATGGGTTCTTATCATTAAATAACAATAATAATGATAATAAATAGTGAGGGCAGGAGTAAACTTCTGGAAAAGATGAATATGTTTATAGCACATATTATGGTAATACACTTATTTCCAAACTCATGGGGTTGTGTACATTAAATATGTACAACTTTCCATCTGTCCATCAGGCTTCAGTAATGTATAAAAAAAGATCTTGATGGGTTGGTAGATACGAAGTAACTTGAAAAATAAAATCATTAAATATTGTTACTTGTATCTGTAAGGTTAAGAAAAGCCGCATCGTGCAGAGGCTATAACGTGTGAACTGAATGGGGTAGTGACATGCACATAAAATGGCAGAGATCTAATCTGGGAAAAAATAGGTGTGAATCAAAAGGGGTTGTGGAATCCAAATGGGAAATGCAGCCAATGCCTTTTACCGTCACTTTTAGAGCAGCAGTGGACTAGCACACGCTTCTCTTATTCCACTTGGCCTTCGCCCACCAAATGAGAATAACACACTTTCCATCAGAAGGGAAGTGCCAAAATATTGAGACCTTCTTTTATGACATCAACCCTAAGCTCATGGTCTCCATCATTCAGCCTTTTATTGTTCCTTGCCAAGAGATTTTATCCAGAGTACACCACCCATAAATGCAAAGGGCATGCGGCTTCAGCTTGGAAAAGTTACATACGAAGTGTCTAATTGACTTGTATCCTTAAGACTGTCCACATTAGTGGCTAATTAACTTTTTAAAAAAGAAGACAGAAAGAAAACTAACTTTGGCTTTAAACCAAAAAAAAAAAAAAAACCCTGTCTACACTTTATGTTCAGTCTAAAATCAAGAACGCACTTTTAACCTTTCACCCCCTGACTCCACTGTGTAAGGGCCAGGTCAGGCTCCAAATAGGAACTCTTCCAAGTGACTGGTATTTTTTATAGGGTTTTTAGTATACGACGTTGAAGCACTTTATTGTCCAAAGGTAATTATATTTATTTAAGGCTGTTACTGGAGGAGGGAAAATAAATATCCAGTGGGCCTTTATAAAGTTTTAATATAACTTTCTGTAAAATATTAAAAAGCATACTTATTTCCACTTTTCAAACTCTTTTTTTTGCTCACCAGTCACATCAGAAATATTTATCCTTTCTATTTATGTGCACTAAAAATCCTTATGGAACTAAGGCAACACCACTACTACAATTGTTTTATTTCAAATGACACCGTTTCGAAAGATTTTTTAAAAAAAGCTCTCTTCCTTCAATCACCAATTACTCTTTCTTGCTCTCCTCTGAATATATCAGACCTGGTTTCAGCTTGAGAGACCAGACTTTTTTAAATAGTTGCTTTCAGGAAGCAAAAACTATTTTAATAAAAACAAAACAAAACCAAAAAAACAGGAGTTCCTTTGTGGCTTAGCAGGTTAAGGATCTGGTGTCACTGCTATGGCTCTAGTTACAGCTGTGGTGCAGGTTCGACCCCTGGCCCAGGAGCTTTTGCATGCTGTGGGCCCTGCACACCCCCTCCTCCAAATATATAGCCTACTTTCTTAACACCTGTGTGGTATTATCTTATATACTAATTTTTCTATGCTTCACCTTTTCCATCTACCAAATAGGAATAAAAACGGTGCCTATGTTACAGGGTTGCCGAGAGGACTGGATGTGCTCATGCACAAAGACTTAGCACGCAGTCTGGCGTATTGATAAGCACTCTGTATAGGCGATCATGGTTATTGTTATTTTCTCAAAAGGAACCAATTATCTTGTATTTTGTAGCCCAGCAATACTGAACTTATAGATCCTTGTATTTAACCACACTGCTAGATTATTTTTCCGAAAGGAACCGATTATCTCGTTATTTTGTAGCCCAGCAGTACCGAACTTATAGATCCCTCATTGTTAACTACACTGCTAGGTGGCTTCATTAATGCTGTTCCCTCTGCCTGGAATGACCTTCCTTACTCTGCATGTCTATTTCCAAGTTTGTTTTACCTTGAGAAACCCCTGTTCAGAGAAGAAGCTTCTCTTCTGGGAAGACTTTCTTCTTTCTTTTTTAAATATAATGATTCTCATTTTTCTAGTATAGCTGGTTTACAGTTTTCTGTCAATTTTTCAACTTTACAGCATGGTGACCCGGTTAAGCATACATACAGAGATTCATTGCAAGTGATTAGACATCATTCCTGGTGCTGTACAGCAGGAGCTCCTTGATTTAACATTACCTCTTCTGGGAAGACTTTCTTGATACCTTTCTCCCATCCCGTGTGAAGATTCTGGATTTCTTCCCCATGGCCCATCTCTTTACTTTGAGCACACTCCCATTATTGCTCTCGTGACACTGAATTATAATTTAGTCATTCACATTTCTGTCTGTGTTCTTAAAGTTGGGGAGTATGTCTTATTCATTTCACCATCCCTTATGTCCAGCACCAGGACTGCCTGATTCCTAGGAGGTTTCCAGTTTATGCTTCTGGGGAATGGAAGTATTTCTCAGGGAGCGTAATGTTTCTATGAAGGAAAGAGAATTGGATGTCATACATTTTACAAAGAATTAAGATACCAGAATGCCCCGAATTATTAGCCAGGACAAGCCAGTGATATACAAACCATCTCATTCACGTTTAAAGTCAACTAATTTATGCAGTACTATTTATTGACCCTTTTCTCTGTGCCTAGCCCTATCCTAGATCTTTGGAATAGAGAAATTACAGGGGAAAAAAGCAATCCCTATTCTCATGGAGCTAATTTTCTGGAAGGAGGGAGTCAGACAACAAACAACACATGCAAATAAAAAGCAAATTATATAATGAATTAGAAGGTGATAAATGCTATGGGAGGTAAAGAGAAGATAGAAAAAAAGAGTCAGGGGATAAGGGGTGCTGGAACTGGGGGAGTGGGCTGTGAGGGAGAGGTGGGGGCATTTGCAAGGTTAAGTAAGGCAGTCAATACTTGCCCCACTGAGAAGGTAAAATGTGAGCAAGTGATCAAAAGAGGTGAACTAGCTAAGCACCCGTGTGCGCGAGCAGAATTCCAGAGCAAAGGCCCTGAGGTGGGTCCAACTCCGTGTGTTCAAGGAGGGGAGAGCAGACAAGGTCAGAGAGGTGACAGGGATCCGAGCAGAAGGCCAACGACTTTCACTTTCTGGAAGACCAAGTTTAAGAAGGCTCCAAATGTTGTCATGAAGAATAAAATACACTCTGCAAACATTGCATGGTTTGGAGCCAACAGGATTCCCCGAGAAACCCGGAGAAACAGAGGACAACTCAGAGAACAAGTCTAAAGGAAAAGAGAGGCCAGGAAAAGACTGAATTGTGGAAAAGAGAAATTGAACATGCTTCGCTTCTGTTATCTTTTTAATAGAACTGCAGGCGGCCTTTGTCTATAGGTAACCTGTCATCTGACAATGCAGTTTTTGTCCTTGAGGTCTAATGGCCTAAAAAAGAGGAAAAAGCCCCATAAATTGGAGGCCCTCACAGACATACCCCAAAATGAGCCAGGCCAGGGAAAATGTCTGAGAGCCTTGAGACAGTTCTGAGTTTCATCCCAGGCCTCTCAGTAGTTTGTACAAGACTGCATTTGGACAATAGCAATGGGAAATGATTCCTCTTTAACTTTGGAATATATTTATATTGTGGAAACTTGGGCAAATCTCATAAAATCGTACAATGAATTATTTTATGCATTCATTCAACAATATTTATTGAGTGCTTACTGTGTGTCAGGCACTGTTCTAGACCCTAGGGAGATAGATAGCAGTGAATAAAACAGCCCCAGATCCCCCTCCTTATGGAGTCAATTAAAAAATGTCCAAAATATATGTCAGATGGTAGCAAGGGCTCTGGAGAGAAACAAGGCAGGGTTAGGACAAGTGCCAAAAACGGCAGATTGGAAAGATCACTATTTTGTACAAAGAAGCCAGAAAAGGGCTTTCTGAAGTGACAGTTGGCAGACACTTGAAGAAAGTAAGTGTACAACCATGAGGATGTAAGAGGATTCTGGGCAGAGAAACAGCTAGTGCAAAGGGCCTGAGGCAGGAGCTGGTGGGCATGAATAATGCTTCCTAATTTATTGATTACTTCCACATCCTTTCTCTTATGTCCTTCTCACCAGATCCTTGGAAAATAATAAAGGAACAAGTGGAAGGCAGTAATGGTTTGGTCAAGAAATGCAAATTAGTAGTGTCTAGAGACTTTGAATCCGAGTCATTCCCAAGTTAATATTTATCCATCCACTCCTTTCTTGATAACCTTGGTGAAGCCAGACATGCTGCAGGAGCTCTCCCAGGTCTTCAGGAATAAGCGAAGCTGCAAGCGAATTAGGTGTTCACGGTGTGCAGGCTGTGGGTAGGAGCCCTGGAACTGAGCACCAGTCCGAATCACAGAACTTAGACTGTTGCTTCTGAGCCTACATGAATGATACTGACAGGCACAGAAGTGACCCATCTCTATCTTTGAGGAATACCCCGTTTAAGACTCTCCTCTTTCCTGACCCAGGATCCGACTCTTCCTACGATGCCTGGGAGTGCAAACACCCCTCCCTTCAGGGGAAATCTGACCTCTCACCCACAAGAGTGGAGTCTCCCGCTCTGACCCCACCCCCCACCAGGGTGATCTCAGCAAATCACAATATTCCAATAGCACTAAGGTTCTCAGCCCTGGGGGATTCAGCTTTAAATAATACCACATGTTGGACATTACCGGACAGTCCTGCTTCCAGCTTTGCCCAGCCTAGCCCAATTCTTCTTTTATGGTGGTTTTCCCGCTTGAAGTAAAGGTTATGCCTGCACAGCCCTCCTGCAGCTTTATCGGGCTCAGTTCCCCAAGCTCCTGTCAGCAACTGCTCAAACAAGAACACACACGCACACCTCCAAAAGAAACGGCAACAGTATACAGGCGCCCTCACAACTTCACAGACCATCGTTAATTTCAGGTAACATACACAATGATCTATCATTGGAGTTTCTCAGACTCATGGAGTGTATATATATATACATATGCACAGGTACACGTTTGTACTGTAGACACATATCCATGTGTGTACACATGCATATACACACATATCAAGTGGCTAAACATCTTCTTTATTTAGTTTTAATCATTTAATATTTATGTTCTCAGGATTTTACATAGCAAGTTACTGACTTGTGCGAAGGACTGTTTTAGATTAGAAAAACAATCTTAAAAACAGAATTCTTGGACAACTTGCAGTCAGCTAGGGAATAAGGATATCAAAAATAGCAGAAACTCCCCACAGTGGACACTGGCAGCCTGGCTTCCTGCCCTCCTCTTGCCCTGGGGTTGTTTGACTCCTTAGATTGATTTATAAATCAGTTTTGCAACAGTGATTCCTATAATCCCCCTGGTGAGGTTTTGGCTGCCGCTTCTTTGTGTCTTTTAAATGTATACGTAAATAAGTTTTTACATATAAAGTCGTTGGTTTTGGAGGAAGAGTCCTCCAACCTGATAATCAGAAAATCAAAATGTTCTCAGCTCTCGGTTTCTAAGAGTAGGTCAGAATATTTTTCTTTGTTTTCTTCCAGTCCTTTGCTTCTGTGTTTACTGACATATGGTTAATTTGATCCAAGCATTTTTATAGGGCGCAAAGAAGAGTTGTAATCATGGGACTATCCAGTTAGATGAATAGCCCAGGTGATGTATGACCGATTAGTGGACCCATCCTCAGCATGAACCCTTATCTCCTGTTTTCTTCCTCAAATGCTCTCTTTGGACACTTATCTAATATCCAGTCTAGACTCTAGGACACAGCCATAAAACCAAGTTGCAGCTAATGAAGTCTACTGTCAGATTAGCCCCAGCTTTGACTTCCTATAACAACGTGGGATCAATGTGAGTTTATAATTTTCCCAAGTTTATTATTTGACCATTATTAATGAAATGTACTCATCATGTACTTTTAGTTTTTTGTGCTTCCTTAATTAGTATTTAGGAAGGCATTTACTTTCATACAGAGTAGTAAAAATGTGATGATTCCATTCCCTCTCCAACCCATGGTAACTCCTCCGAAAGTTTTAGAGCCCTTTCTCCTATGTGTTATGTAGTGATTTTTTATTTTTTCCCTGGACATTTAGGAGATAATGGGATGTTTTGGCAGAGATATTTATTTCCAGGCATTACTGTATTTACTACTCTGTTTGACCTCCAAGTTCTTGGTCATGGGGGTTGAATGAAGAAATCCCAAAGTGACCAGATGTGATTTAAATGTGTTAGATGGAAGATGACTCGAGGAATGACTGAGTGGAAGATGGAACACAGGGCACTGATTGTTTCCTAAGAGCAACACTGATTGGGCAGCAGTCTGCCAGCTGGTAAAGGGAGGCACTTGTTCAGTCCTGGTGCTTTTTTCTAGCCAAGAGGAAAGGAAAGACTAAAAGATCAAGGATACAAATGAAAAACAAACATGGAAAGCTGCAAAGTTAAGAACACCGAGAGGAGGAAACCACAAGGGAACGGGATTATATTTCAGAGTTTTAAAAAAAACAACACGAAAAACCTATAATCTGTCTTGTAAATTAATTCCACACTTAATTTTTGAAATTCCTTCTTATTTTTCCAGACTTGAGCCAATATAAGGGAAATGAAATGTTATAGGGAAGTGGCAGCCAGGCATATAGTGGTATATGAGTTTACTTTCACAATTTCCTTTCATATGTAGATTCAGCCCTGCCTTTTCCTTTGTCACTGCTAACAGAGATCTAAGCTTCCTTCCTAAGGCATCATCTTTTATTAATCAGCTTATCCACAACAGAGTCCAAGAGACTGGAGCAGGGTTCAGACAGATGTTGATAAATGTCTTAAGTTTCTCATAGATGAAATCAAGGCCAGCCATGTTTTATTAATTAGTTACCCTTCATACATATACTTTGTCCTCTGTATATTGTATCACACTTTATATGCCATCCTGTTTACACTGCTTGTCCTGATTCAAGTTAAGACTGTTAATCTCTACCTGGAAAGAGGAGTAGTCCTGTATGGGTTTTTACATATACCTCAGGGCTAACAGAAATGGTCATTTATAGATGTGTATTTAGCAAAACACCATTAGGTGTTAGGAAAGTGACCATCATGCATTTATGAACTATGTTTACTTTATTAACAAAGATAAGAATATAAAAACGGTCAAAACCCCGCTAGTGGAAATACTTAAGAACTTACCTTTCAGGATCCTTCTGCCTCTGCTCAGAAAGCCAAACACATATTGAACAAACATGTTGTTATTAACAGAGCCTCAAGTGATCTGGTTTTGTCCTATGGTCTCATTTAAGGAATTCTGACTTGGGACTCCAAAACAGTAAATGCAAATGCCTGTCAAAGCAGATCATCTTCCTGACTGTTTCTGTAGTGATTATATTAGTTCAAGTCACCTTATAAGGATAAGAAAATAATTAAGCAAGAAGAGTGAAGTGCTAGCTATAAAATAAATTATGTATAGGAACAAATAATCTTCAGGTGAAAACTATGGTGTTAGCCTGGTACTGATGACTAATTCTTCCCTCAAGTCCTTGGGTAAATTCTTAGAAGCAAATTTCCTACTTGCCCTAGTTTATTCCTTTGGATTCTTCTATTGTCTCATTTTCAGACCTTCTATTTGTGCTGTCCCCCTGTGTATCTTGCCCTGGTCCATTCTGTGTTCCAGCTGGTAGAATTGTATCTGATGATACAGAAAATCTCTTGGACTGCGATTGCTTCATGTTTAGGGTTTAAAGAATAGGTTTTCTATCACAAATGCACAGAGTTTTGCTCAGCACAGTTTCATCATTTTAATTTTGGTGCCCAGTTGCTATCACTGAGTTCAGGCCATGGATGCAGTGCAGGCTTATGAGCACCACCCCCGCCCCCACGGCGCTCTGGGAAATGATCTCTCATCTGCACTGTGAAAGGAGAAGTTTTCTGTTCCTCTTTGATTCTGAATGGAATTATCACACATTCTGAATAAATAAGTACCTGAAAAATTTCGTCCCATTACCTTGGTGCCTATTTCTCTTCAGCTGTTACTCTCTGGTTTTCTTGTTACAAAAATACCTGTAACTAAGAAACTCTCTACCCTAGATTGGCACTGGGCCAATCAATCAGGGACCAGTATTTGCAAATACTCAGGACTTGCAAATTAACAAGACAGGTGCCTTCAAAGTAAAAATACGTGATTCTCACAGCATAAAAATATCTCCTGAGTAAGCAAGCTGATACAAAGGCTAGCTACCAAATATAGACATACATACATACATACATACATACATACATACATACATTTATTTATTTATTTTGGATTTTAAAACTCAGATCTGTCCACGCCACCTTCCTACTTAAACCATGGGACGGTCTCCTGTGACCTAAAGTGAAAGACTAAAATTTTGCTTGAGCCTACAAGGCCCTGCAAGTATCTTACCCCTTTCCATTTCTCCACTCATTTCCCTTTCTCTCATTGCTCACTGCAGCAACTCAGAACTGCTCATATATGTGAAAGCCCAGGCTCTGAACATACTTGTACCCGCCTTGTAGTTGCTGTTGTTTGTTTCATCCTGAAAGCCCATTACCCTGTCTGCGCTGGCTGATCACTCTTCCGTCATCCCAGACTTCTAGGACCTCCCCTTCAGCCCATCTTTGGTCAGGTTAGGCCCACACAGCAACGAGGGCCCTCCTCTATTTCACCCCCACCCCACCCCCACCATTAGTATCATCTGCATCTCCTCCATAGATGATGTTAGTGCTTGTTTCTGCTGCCCTGGCCCCAAACTGACCTGTTACCACAATGATACCGTGTGGCTGAACTTAGCTTCAAAATTCACTGACCTCTTCCACTCCATTTCAGCAGCTCATTCCCAAGATGCTTTCTTGCATCTAATCACCGCCTGGACCTTACCCCACTCTGCAGCCTTAAACTTTATATCAATCTCCAACTAAAACCTTCCAGTCCTTTGGCCTTTTCATTCTCTTATTCTCATTCCATCTGCTCTTTTACCTCATGACCTCTATTACTTTGGCTGCAACTTTTCTAACAGTCCACCACTGCTCTGACTTTGCATGATCTTCCACCAAAGATTATTTTACTCTCAGTCTACTCCAGCACAATACAGATTCATCAATTTGCAATTAAGATTAGGCACCCAATGCTTCACTAAAGCCATGGAGCAAAGACCACCAATTCCCTTGTGATTAACAAGTCCAGTGGGTTCTCATCAGTCCTGGTATTTCTTCATCTTTCCAAGACATTTGCCACTACTGACCCCTTTCTTGGTTTCTTTGTCCTTCTTATCTCCTGGTCTCTCTGCTTTGTCTTCCTAGTCTTCATCACACATTTACTGTTCCAGGGGACTGTGTTCAGCCCTCTTCTGTCTCAGGCCATTTCCACACTCCCGTGGCTTCCACTATGATTCATCTACTGATGACCCTTAAGTGTCTGCCTTTAGCTCAGCTTTCTGTCTTGTGCCCAGACTTAAATACACCAGTGCCCCATGTACTTCACCACAAGAAACTCAAGCTCCGGAAACCCAAAACTGAGCTTGTTATCGTTGCCCTAAAGTGTTACCTTCCTCCTGCATTTTTGTTGTTGTTGTTGTTATTAATAAACTCAGTATCGGTGACTGAAGCCAAAAAGGAAAGAATCTTCATAAACTTCTGTTTTCTCATTCCCCACATTAAATTAGGAATCAAATTCTTTCTCTTCTACATTATCTCATATTGGTATCTCATACCGGCTGTTCTCTATTCCCCTCACTGTGCGTTGTTCAAACCCCACCATCTCTTGCAACAATCCCTCCAAGCTGATCTCTCCACCCTCAGACTCACCATCTTCCAGGCCATTTACTCCACTGCTGCCAGAGGGAGCTTCCTAAACACAAATCTCATCTCATTGGGTTCCTAGACCTCAACCTTCTGTAGCTGTGACTTCTACATGTGGTTGCATGTTAGCATCACCTAGCTAGATATTTTTTGTAGTTATATTTTTAAAAGTACCACTCCTAGATCTAGATTGAAGTGACCAGGAATGGGACTGACATGGCATTTTTAAGCCCAGGTGATTCTACTGTAATACCAAAGCTAAGAGAACTATTCTACAGGATCAAACCAAAAGGCCTTAATTTAGACATGCAACGCTCCACTCTGTTTTTGTATTTTCTGCCTTCATTCATTCTGTACACAGCTATATAGAATGATACAACAGCCTTCTCCACTGCCTCTACTGACACCGTTTCCT
>PVHT020000078.1:7023483-7058309 GCA_004024745.2 Catagonus wagneri | reverse complement strand
ATGGCATTTTTAAGCCCAGGTGATTCTACTGTAATACCAAAGCTAAGAGAACTATTCTACAGGATCAAACCAAAAGGCCTTAATTTAGACATGCAACGCTCCACTCTGTTTTTGTATTTTCTGCCTTCATTCATTCTGTACACAGCTATATAGAATGATACAACAGCCTTCTCCACTGCCTCTACTGACACCGTTTCCTTCATCTAGAACTCCTTTTCATGACTTGTCTGCCTGAAAATGTTTACTCTCATTATCTATTATGGGCTAACTTGTGTTCCCCAAATTTATATGTTGAAGGCCTAATTCCCAGTATTTTAGCCTTCTGAGATACGGCCATTAAAGAGTTGCCGAAGTTGAAATGAG
Source organism: Catagonus wagneri (assembly GCA_004024745.2). Taxonomy (NCBI): domain Eukaryota; kingdom Metazoa; phylum Chordata; class Mammalia; order Artiodactyla; family Tayassuidae; genus Catagonus; species Catagonus wagneri. The sequence goes on along the minus strand of PVHT020000078.1, from coordinate 7,057,946 downwards.
GCCATTAGGATGAGCCCTAATCCAATCTGGCTGGTGTCCTTATATGAAGAGGAAATTTGTACGCACAGAGATCAGCGATACACACACACACACACACACACACACACACACACACCCTGCAAGGACATGACTGAGAAGGCAGCCATCTGCAAGTCAAGAGAGAGACTTCAGAAGAAATAAATCAGACTGCTGACACCTTGATATTGGGCTTCTAGCCTCCAGAACCCTAAGACTATATTTCTGTTGCTTAAGCCACTCAATCTGTGGTACTTTATTATGGCAGCCCTAGCAAAGTAGTATATCACCTGCACGGAGTATTTTCTGACACCCCTTCTTCCGGCCAGGTGAAGCTGGCCTTTCCTTTGTTTCTGCCCATACCATATCTGTAGTATGCTTATCACAGGCTTATAGATTGGCAGACATACCTCTTTAATGTGTCTATTTGTCTACTGCTTTTAGAGGTCTAGAATCTGGAAAATAGGAGTCTCATCTTTGTTGCCTTTACTCTAATAGGTGCTATGCTCAGTAACTATTTGTAGAAGTGAGATCATTTTATGAGATAACCCATAGGGAGAAGTATTCATCTGGCCTCATTTCTCATTTGGTATCTTCAGATGTGCCAAGCCTGCACATGCCAGGGTGCCACTCCAGTTACTGCTGCCTTGGCAGGAATGATTTTTCTCCCTTCTCTACAAGGCCAGTTCCTCATTTTCCTTTGGACTGAGCACTTCTCGCCCTGGAAAGCCTGACTGGAGGAAGGGGGTTTCCTATGGGCTTCTGCAGCAGGCCATGGTCACCACAATGAAAACACATGCCATTCATTGTATATGCTTGTTCCCTCACACCCAACAGGAGCCCATGAATGACTGAGAAAATAGAATGTATCTTTTTGGTTCTTTGTGTTCTTGGGGCCTATCACAACCCTGGCATGCGATGGCCCTCAGGAGATTGATCTTCAGTAAAGAAATCATGACTCTCTCTGTGTATGGAATAGGACTTTGAATTACATAGAATTAACTATTTGATGCGCTGGAAACCAAAACCAGTCCCTTCCTTATAGTGTGTCTCGGACGGGGTAGGCTTCATGTCTTTCAACAAAAAGGTTCAAGTCCACCCTGGGTCATTTAGGGGTCTGTTTCACACTGGGGCCCAAGCTAAAGGAGCCACCTCCTTTTGGGGTGGGGTAGTCACAGTGACAGAGGCAAAAGAGAGCATGGCAAGCCATGGCTGAGTCTGAAAACTTCTGCTCAGAAGTGACAGTTATGACAGAATAACAACCATTATTATCATCAACTCTGACTTGCTCTTCCCCAAATAGGAATAGATTGTCGACCCATGTACCTGGTAATCAGACTTCTGGTAGCTTTAGGTACCTACCTGTGAACCTGAAAATAGCTTTAAAAATGGTGCAAAGCTTTAAATACCAGGGAAAAGTGTTATCAAGCACATGCCTTTTATTTACTGACAGAGTGTAGCAACTTGGATAAAGCTTTAGCTAAGGCTCATTAGCTGAACGAGTATCTAAAAATATTTAATGTAGAGACTATGGCAGTCAAAGCTTGCAGATGCTGCATGTTTGGTTCCAGACAAGTGCAATAAAGTGAGCATCACAATAAAGCAAGTCACATGAACTTTTTGGTTTTCCAATACATATACAACATATATTTATGCTGTACTGTGGTCTGTCAAGTGTGCAATAACGTTATGTCTAAAAAAGAGTATGTATCTTAATTAAAACATACTTAATTGCTAAAAAAAGTGCCCAAATAATAACACTGATCACAGATCACAGTAACAAGTATAATAATAACGAAAAAGTTTGAAATACTGTAGGCATTATCAAAACGAGACACAGAGATGTGAAGTGTGCAAGTGCTATTGGAAAAATAGGGCTTGAAATGATTTGTTTGAAGCTGAGTTGCGCCAAACCTTCAATTTGTGAAAAACACTATCTGCAAAGCACAATAAAGTGAGGAGAGATAAAACGGGGTCTGCCTGTATAGTGCAATTACGCAGCAGGTGTTCAGAATTAGAGAATTTAGATGAAATTTTAAAGATCATCCTCTGTGCTTTTATTCAGATATATTTACATACATACACACACACAAATATATGCACCTATATACATATTTCTATATATAATTGAGGACTAGAGTGGTAAACAACCTTCCAGATCGCCTTCCTATGAACCAAGCCTGGACCTCTGGCTGCCCTGACCCCATGTTCCAGCGGCCTTTCCACACACACACACTTCTGGCATCTCATATCCTAATTCTGGATTGGAATGTTTAAGAAGCCAAGGATCTGAGTCATGCAATTTAAATAAATCTCCATTGAAGACGTTGAAATTAAAGAAAAATCTGTTCCTGTTATGAGGCTTGCAGTATCTGGGGAACTGACTTCTCTGGAACAATTTGTTCCCTGATGCTGATGAATAAATGAGAGCTCGTTGTTCAATAGTTTATTTAAAAAGGAATCTATAGAAGCATAAAATTTAGAACTGTTCTCCATTAGTTATTCTTTCATGTTTACTCACTCAAGTATTAAATCTTCCACAATCTTGACTCTCTTTTGGGAACGACTCTTCTGTTTTTGATAGTTCCCATTACTAAAAAGTTTTTATTGATATTTGACCTATTTTTTTTCCCTTTCCTTCCTTTATCCCACTTATCCTACTTGTCCTGTTTAGATCAGGCCACATCAGCTTCTCCAAGTGCTTATGCTTTCCATGGATATCATGACTCATCCAAATCATCATTTAATCAGGCTCTCCAGGGTACTGCTTTAGTGTTTTTATGGACCTTTCTCTTTCTACTAGAATAAATCTCTCGTAATGAGATACAATGTCCTGGTAATATCACCATACTTGTAGAGAGAAGGGCTAACTGTCCTTGTGTCCGTGTTGTTAATTTTAATATGTGGCATCTACACCAAAATAAAAACGTTTTTCCTTTCCCATCATATAGTACACTTCTGTCAACATTTAGCCCACTCATTTCTATGTTCTTTCCTGTTTATTAGGTATCAACTAATGACAAGTTTATTTTTCAGATCACATTTGACCAAATAAATATGTCAGTATATCTTTCAGTATTCCTATTTAGTGGCTTCCATTCTTCTTATTCTTTTTTTTTTTAAGGGCTGCATCCGCGGCATATGGAAGTTCCCAGGCTAGGGGTCGAATAGGAGCTGTAGCTGCTGGCCTACACCACAGCCACAGCAATGCCAGATCTGAGCCGCCTCTGTGACCTACACCACAGCTCATGGCAGCACCAGATCCTTAACCAGCTGAGGGAGGCCAGGGATCAAACCCGCATCCTCATGGATACTAGTCAGGTTCTTTACCACTGAGCCATGACGGTAACTCTGTGGCCTCCATTATGCTTAATTTTCTCATCTGTTAATTGGACGTAAGAGCCTGGCACAATACCTGGCACACAAAGTAGACACTTAATTATTAGCTTTTTTTCCCTCCTGTCATTCTCATCTTCACTTCCGGCCGGTGCCTTTTCTACTTTAAATATCCCATGGGCTACCTAGGCTCTGCCCTTATCCCTGAGGCCTACTACTGATGGATGCTGCAGCTTTCATTGGCACCTTCCCTCGATTGTCATTATTTCCTTCTGTTTACAGACTTTCAGCTCTATTTTCCAGCTAAGTGCAATTTCTCTGATCCTAAAAGAAAATGAAGTCTTTTTGTTAGTAAATCTCAGGAGACCATAGCGTGTCCTTTACTAAAATACCAATATAACATCTGCCGAATCTTACAGTTCAAGCCAAAAAGAAGTTATTTTGTTTGCATAGTTTGATTTGTTTTTTGTAAACACTGACTAGATACTGCTAATCACTTGGTATTCTAATAGGCATTTAATTTACCATCATACAGTACATTCCTTCTAGAACATGGATGCGAATCTATTTAAAAACATGATTTTTTCTAATTATAAAAGTAGTATCGACTCATTGTACAAACTTTGAAAACTCAAGAGAAGTACAAATAAAAAAGAAAAACATGTCTGCAGTTACACTGCAGAGATAACGCTAACATTTTGGGGTATTTTGCTCACGTATATTTTTATCCAAGTTGAATATTTGAAGCTATGTGCATATTCCTTTTCTTATAAAACAATACAATAGACTTAATGAGTACTGTATTGTTTTCATTTATCTTTCCTAACTTTCCACAATTAAATTTTTTCCATATAAGTTGACAAATATTAACCTAAATACAGCATAAATTTAAATCATAATTCAACAGCCAATGTAACACATACTGCAGCCCAGTGGACCTCAAAAGAAGGCATTATAGATTTTAAACAAATATGATTTGGGTTTTTTATTTTCTAAAATTTCTGCTTTTCATTAGGGGCTAACTTTGAAACTCATCATTGCATTCTAATGACTGTCAAATTATCTACTGCCTTTCTCTTGTCATAAATCACCAAATGGTAATAAATAATAGAACGTCCAAAATTAGCTGCCATAAGGGACAATTTTGTTTTCCTGTCTTCCTGTGAACAAACTTACACTAATTTTTTTTTTTTTTTTTTTTTTTTTTTTTACTTCTAATACAGAGATCCTCTTAATCTTGCAACAATCCATCTGTATTTTGGTTTGGCTTTAATCTTCACCTCACTTCCTTATTACCATCCCCCCAAGGCTGTTGTTAATGAGTTTTTATTATGTTGAGCATGACTGTTCATCATTGATAGAAAGTGTTCAGTTAATTCCAACTAGATTGACTAAATACAGATGCTGCTTATTTTTTATGACTCACGAAACTGTCCTATGAATAAATCTGAAACATTTTTGAGAGGTTATATTTTAGCTCTGGAATGATTAGCAAGCTCATCGAGTGATGGGTCTTTCTAATCTGCCAGGAGCACCTTTGTGATTGAAGGATTTGTCTGCTTGCAGGGGGAAGAAGGCAGTTCCACTTTTCCTTGAGTCATAGTTTCTGAGGCAGATGCCCATTTTAGACACTGTTTTTGGGGATCTGAGGACTTCACTGCTGCAGCCCTTCCTATCATTCAGTATTGCACCTACACTCTTTCATGCTCTCATTCCAGCTGGGAGGATCCTCCCAGGCTCTGAGATTCGTGAGCACAGTGATTGGATTTTGTTATTTTCTGCAGACCCAGTGTCTGATCCAATGCTTGGCACCTAATTGACACTTGAGGTGAAATAACAATCAAATAAGGTAAAACTCATTCCATACCCATCTCCCTTGTTCTGTACAGGTCCTTTCAAATGACTGACCTAAACATCGTTACATAAAGGTCAACAATCCAGTGTTGTAATTAAACTAAGGGGCTTGAAAGGTAGTCTGCCTAGGCTTCACCACTTACTTGCTTTGTGAACTTGAACAGGTTAGTAAATTGCCTCAACTTTTCCATTGACAAGATGGGAACAACCCTAATACCTAAACAACAGGTATCCAATCAGCTACATATTTTTCAGGACAGTGCCTTGCATGTAGTTCATGCTCAATGCAGCTATTAACAGCAGCTATTGGCATGGAAGGTCTGTAATGGAACACAGGGGAGTACTCATTTACACTACACTGCACTAATATAAATCGATATAGTCTAAATGTGATGGAAATGAAAAAAAGAATACAAGCATCTCAAGAATACTTCTGGGCATATAAATTTCAACCTACAAGGGAATATTGAAGGTGTTCCTTTCTGAATAAGAAATAACAGAGGAGTCACACACAATAAAACAATGTCATCAGCACTTGTTTGATTAAATTCCAACTCTGGAATCCTCTTTCATTGTATCTCAAGTCTAAGTCCAGTTGTATCTCAAGTCTCCCCAACCAAGATACCTTGGGCGTCGAGTTTGGGTCATAAATTTCTGGGTAGGATACAAAGCAGTTGGGTTAATAAATAAAAATGAATGAACTGGGATTACTCATTAGGTTGTTTCCATGCATCAGTCCTATATTAACTTGAAAAATAAAATGTGGATTGAAAGATCAACTTTATTGTCAAGATAGCCCCAATGTTTCCTTTCAGCCTTGAATGAATTGATTGGCCAGCCTCCTCCATCAGCAATGCATTGAGCCCCACTACTTGCAGACTTTTTCTGCTTCTTAGGTTTGAGTTCCACCTTTCTTTACCTGGAAGGTAAAGAAACCAACAGTTACTGCTACATTTTAAAAATCTTCAGCAGGAGGAGAGAATGCCAGATCCTTGAGAACAGAATAGGTGGTCTGCTCTTAAAGCACAGACTTTTAAACTTAGGTGCCCCCAGGATTCATGCTATCTAAATCCAGTGAGTAGCCTCTTTGAATCAATGGGCTTGGCTCACTAAGCCACTATGGAAGAAATCAACTATTTTCCTAGTTTAAGGAAGCCATCGTCTCCTGAAATGCTATTGCTCCTAGGAAACTGGAAACTAAGAGAATATTTTTAGATAAATGTCTGATTTGGTGGTTCTGGATAAGACATTTGTCACCAAAGGTTTGGTGAACCAGCATTTAGTTCTGTCTTCACTGAGAACGGCAAGATAAGAGTAGCAGAGGAGATGGATATAATAAATTAAAACTATAAGGTCTAAAGCAGAGTTCTAAGGTAGCCAGGGTAGCCTCTCCTCTGGAGAGCTTTAGTGGGTTCAGCCAAGGGCTTTTGAAATGGTTTCCTTTTGATTCAACAAAGACATTTGGTTGTTTCGGACAATAATTTGTTACCCATCCCCTTTTTGCCTTTAACTTGTCTGTTGTCAAAGAAAGCCATCCTTTTTGATGGTTGGAATTCAGGAGGCATTGACATCTTGTGAGCTGAACTCTTTTTGTGGTCGCTGCCCCCGCTACCTGGCCTAAAGCCAGCCTGCAGTCCCCTCTGATGTATAAATCTCCTTGGCTAATCTGGAATTTATTTGGCCCCTTTCTGCTCATCCCGGAATCCTCCTAACTCATGAATCCATGCTTGCTTTCGTAGTCATTCATTAAAAGGATCCATTTTTCTCCTCAAAGAAATCAGATTAATATTTGTCTGTTATTAAAAAAATAGTCATCCCGATGAAAGGGCCATTGATTATTAAGCACAGAAGTAGCTGCCAAGGGAAGGTATAGCTTTTTGCTCCAGAGAAACTCCTCAGGTCCCAGAGCCAGGCCTGGGATGCCCCACAGAGAGTTCTGTCACGAGGCAGGGCCAGGGCGGGTGCTCCCTGAGCAGTCATGTGCAAGCTGCAGGGTCTCACAACTCACTCTGGAAATGAGTAACCCTGGGGCCAGAAAGGGTCCGTGAGTATTAAGGCAGGACTTCACTTACAATTCTACCAAGCTTTGCACTAGTAAGTCCAGGAACAGTGGATGAGATTATCCCCAAACTGAGTCAAACAAATTGACCCCATTGGCTAAGTTTCTGAAATATGGTGTGATCCTTATTCTGCTTTGTCCCTGCCTCGTCCCCAAGAGTGGACTGGTGGCTTTTCAGTTAGTACACGTTTCTCTCAATCTGAACCCTGATCTTTATAAATTCTGCCTGAATATATGCACATATGTTTTTCTAGCTCTGACATTTACATAATGTTGAAGAAGTAAAATATATTATCCGTTCACTTTTGTTTCTCAGTTTTCAGAAAGTGTGTACTACTTCCCTCTAAGGTTTGGACTGTGTGAACAGATCCCTCCCAGAGTAAAGCATTCAGGCAGATGTTTCCTTCAGGGGCCGACTGCGTGGGAGGAAATCTCTTTGATTCTTTCCTCTCTCTTTCTCTCTCTCACTCCCTCTACTTCTTTTACACCCCCTTCTGTTTCTTCTTACCACATTTTCTTCACAGAGAGTGGAAGTGAGAATTCAGCAGTCACCCTTTCCTACAGACGATAGAAAATCTAAGCGAGATAGCCCTGACCCTACAGAGCAGACAGAGGAGCTAGATGAAACATGAGGAAATGGAATATGCAACATAAACACAGAACGAACCCAATTCTCCAGAAACTGGTCCTCTTTAGCTATGGGTGGTAAGTCTTGCTTCCTGGAGATGACCACTGAAAGATGGATAAAAACACACCCGTGAATCAGAGATAATCAAATTATCTTTTGACCCTAACTTTATTATTTTAATCTTTAAAAAGAAAAAAAACTTTACATTACTGTTAAGTCAGAAAACATTCTAGTGTCATTCACGTTTTATCCCACTTTCTCTTTCTAAGAGGCCAAACAGCAATAATTAAGAACATACAAGTGCCAAATAGGGCAGTTACAGAGTAAGGAATCCATTCTACAGGAACTGGAAAAACTGTATTTGATTTATGTTAGGATTTTTTCCTTTTTTTTTTTTAATTTTGGTTAAAGACACAAGTTTCAGAAACCATTCCCTGTGATACCGGTTTCTGCCGCTCTAAAAGAATAGTAGAAGAATTAAATGTACTCGGTTGGGTACTTGCTACTGTCATTATTATTACTTTTTAAAAATTACTATTATTTAAACATGTGTTTCTTAGGAAACAATGTTTGATTATCAAGGCTCTTTTTTTCCCAAAGACCTTGATTCTGATGAGTAAGTAAGGAAGATGGCTCAACGTCTTCCTTCTGTCTTTCATACAGACTGCTCCATCGTAGCTGTTTATTAGTGCTATGCAGAAATAATGTGCCCTTCTTTGTTTCCCTAAAAATAGTTCAATCGCTCTGTAAGGCTTATAAAATAGCAGAATCAATTAGTATAGATTTCTTCTGTATTTGCTTATACGTGTGAAAAATGTCTCCATAAACATTTAAGAGATTAACTTTGACTCTCCCATTTCCCTGGAAGACCCCTGAAATTAAAAATGAGCTATTTACGTTGATGGAATAGGACATAAAATTGGTAAGCCTTCTCCTTTTATCACTCACAATTGTCTTTTTTTCTCTAAGTTTATGAGATCTTTATATCCGCTCTGTTTTCTTTCCTTTTTCCTTATAGTTCCTCTTCCAACGGTGTTTGCTTTTTACCAGTCCCTGAAGAACTTCTGTTGTCATCATTTAACATTTGAATGGCAATAGTATTTTACAAAATGCTTTACAGTTGCCTTTTACAAGTTATTCTCATGCCTTCAATAACTCTTAGGTTATTATCCGCAGTTCAGAGTAGAGTTTTGCTGTTATTTGTAAGCACACAGGATTCCCCTTGACTCAGCCTCTTCCAGTAGGTTTGGAAATCTTTCACTGCAAATCACGTTCAGTTTTAAGTTGCACAGGTTTGGAATACATTAATTGTAGGAGCCTTAAAACTTTCTTGTGGTTTTGCTGTTCCTAAATAGGAAATGCCATTTCAGATCAAAAGGAAAGTATTTTATTTTGTCTCTTCGGACTCTCTGAAACATATAAGAATATGGGGTAATTTGATGCGCACAATATTGAAACTGGAAAATCCTCAAATAGGAGATGAGATAAAAAGTACAGTAGTCCTCAGAAATGTGAGTTATTGGAATACATATTTAAAACTCCAGTCCTATTCCTGCATGCAACTTTAAAATAGCATATTTTTAAAAAAGATTCTTTGTGTCTGCACGGTTAACAGAAATTCTGATCTGTATCACCACTGAGTTGAGGAATTTAATATGAGTGTTGATTTACTGATGTACGTTATTTTAAGAGTATAGATATGCTTCTTCTCTTCCTGTACCCACACAGTCCCCAGAAGCTTTGAAGCTCTTTTCCCGAATACCAAAACTCTCTCAAGTTGTGGACGATTTAGTCACTGACTACAATTTCAGACAATCTTTATGTCGTCTGTATGAGAAAAGACAATGAATACCCGCACAGGTTTTCACCGTTAGCATGTTGGGAGCCCTGGTAGAGAAACCTGGCAGAGGATGAGTGTTCTGCTTTTTGGGGTGTCTTTATCCTCTAATGTCTGAGGAGACGACATGCTTCCTCTCATAGCTTCTTTAAACATCGTAATGAAACAACTTGAGCTAAAGTCAACACATTTTTCTCTTTGGTAGTATTTTTGACTTCTGCGTTATTTTGGGCTTCTGTTTCATGGCTCTACCGTACTTCCCCTAACAATCAGTTAAATTCATTCCCCTACGGCAGCTATTCCCAATCTTTTTCACATCAAGTCACATATAAAACGGTTGTATTTGTGCAGCACATCAGAGTAAACCAAAGAGGATTTTGGCGGTTTCTAAATTGGGCTCGGTGAAAAACATATTGTATTTTCTTTACCTTATACAGTTGTGCTAAGATAAGCAAAACACAAATGCTAGGGAGAATATTACATGCTGAATTTGTAAACAACTGCTAAATAAAATCTTTTCACATTTTTAAATGAGAAACTGGAACTTGCTTTAGGGTACATATAGCATTTTATTATATAGTTTTATGACTTGCTGGCTACACATATATCCTAATCAAGATTTGTTTAATGATGATCTTTTCACATTCTTGACAGAAATAATCTGTGAGAAACTTTATTCACGGGAGTAGGAGGTAGCAAATAGCAAAAATGTATTTATCACTTTTTTTCCCGCTTGACAGACTCCTTCATAACACTTGAGCAGATTTCAAATAATGCGAACTCTTTAAACATAAATTATATATCAGTGTTTTCAATCTAACAACTCTTCATTTTCCTTTGTTAAGTATAATATTTGAATTTTGTGTTCCACAACACATTTCAAATCCAATTGATATATTTTCTAAAATCGAGTATTTCAAATACTGATGAAGATTTTCCTCAGCAACACACAAATGTTACTTGGTCTTAATAAGTTTTTATAAACACCCAAATTATTGTACTGACCACATATCACTAGCAAATTATTTAAACCTCAATTTTCTAAAGTTTAAAAATTTACTTTGTCATTACATGATAATTTTTCCACAATCTTTGCAAATTTCCATTAAATAAGCCATTTTGTAGCCCAAACCTATTCTTCAGCAAATGTGCAAAGTGAAAAATATCCAATTCTTTTTCAATTTCTTTTTTAAACTGTTGATAAAGCTCTTTTTTTGGCCAATCAATGCAATTAAATATGAAAGAGCAGAAAGTGGTATTCTGACGGCATTTTTTGCAAATATATGAAGATAGGACTATGAACTCTTGGATTTTATTAAATTACCATTTTGATAAGGTATGTAATTCCGATCTATAGACTAACATTTATATCTGAGAGGAGTTTTGTGAATAAAACAATGTATCACTAAGTCTATGGATGTTCAGAAGGAATTCTTGATGTAAAGCCTTCTTGAGGTGTGACCATAATATATAACTTATTTCTAATGACTGTTGCAACTCCAGTAGTTTTTAGGAAATTTTCTGGCAGAGTAAATATGGTTTTCCCAAGAATTTTTCTTCAGGGCTCTGACAAACGTTATTATTAGTATTACTCAGCAATGAGAACATTTTGATTTATAATCTTCTGGGTCAGTGTTGTCTCTGTAACCTGATGTGTTTATCAACAAATCTACAAATACTATTATTTTAAAATAGGCCCTTTTGGATTTCAATGTCCTTTTAGTTCCAAAAAAGGCATAAGTATGTCTCTTGTGTGGTGAAATGAACAATTTGTGCTAATGTGAGAAAGTTTGACTGCGGTTGTTAATTATGCCATCTTAGAAGTAGGTTTTTTGAATTCAGCGTTTGCCATTCTTATAACTAATCTTTTTGTAAAAATCGTGTTTCTCATTTGCACCTTAAAAAGTTCAAAATTGTTTTCTGTGCCAAATGAATCTTTCATTGTGAGAGGTCACTTTTTTTTTAATTGGTATCATTTCATGTAATAATTTTTTCTAGGTAAAATGATTTTTAGGCTGAGAAAGAGAAAACTTAAAGCACATAAATCTGTATCTGAAATAATCATTTTACTGTTGATTTTAGACTTTTTGTTTGGACTACTGGGTTTGTCTTGCATGTATATGAAGATGTATTCAATTTGTCGTATTTTTGGTATGAAAATGAATAGCTGCAAAAAGCAAACCTACTAAAATATAGTTCTTGATAGTAGGCCTTTACAATTCATGTTTAGTTTTTTTTTTCAAATAGATTTTTAGGTTGTCTACATTTTTAGGAAATTTTTTAAAATCACATGAAAAGTAAGTAAATTTTAAGCAGTGAAACATTAATTTCCATTTAATTCAATAATTAAATTCTAAAATTAAAAAAATTACTTTAATAGAACCAAATACTTTTGAAAATTTGATTTTCTGAAGCTGTAAATTCTAGAGTCCCCTTAAAAAGTTGATTTGAAAAAATTACTAAGCAGTTATTTTTTTAAACTTTGAAAAATTTTTCTAAAAGCAGAATATAATTCAATGTGAAACCCATTTAAAAATTAGGTCTTAGCCAATTGTTAATTCCAGTTTTAGCTAATGGAAAAATTTTCTTTTAATTAAGAACATTAACAAAATTGCTTTATCCCTTCCTTGGCCTTCTTCTGCTTAGTTATTCCTAAGCTATAAGAGAATTTTGTTGGTTCTATTTTTCTTAAGTAGAAAATCATAAAAACCCTTTTGGGAACCATCATGGTATTAAATAATTGAGAATTATTTCTTATATAATTGAGATCACTGTTTTTTTTTTTTCCTTATTTGTCTCAACCACCCCCACCTCCTTCAATCTTCTCACTGCCATCACCACTCAAAGACTTCCGCATTGTTTCTGAACCCCCAGGACACTCCGTGTCCTATGCATGGCTGGCAGTTTGTTGTTAAAACCGATCATAGAGCAACTCTGACCAGAAGGCTCAATGGCTTCTGGTTGTCCACAGAGCCAACTCTGCATTCAGCAGATATATGAGACCCTCCACAGTGTGGGTCCAATTTGCCTTTCTAATCTGGCTTCCTGTTGTTCTTCCACTTCTGCATTCTACACAGATAAGCTCAGTGGCCTTTGTTAGAATCATTGTAGGAAAAGTGCAACCAATAAATAGCAAGTAATGTGGGGAGCTGGATCTAAGTGGAGGTGGTAACCTCAGGAGAACTTGGGCCAATTTCAGTGTCTAACATGTTCTTACTGAACCAGTCTTGAGCCAGGTGGAATATTCTGTCCTCATAAAAATCTCTGAAGGGATGTACTAACAGTTGATAGTCAATTTCAAATGACTTATTTTAGGAAGTCCTACCGACCAACCACCCAGATATCATATCATACTTCTTTCTTCTTTCTTCGATCCTTAGAACATTGTATTCTGGCCTTTATTGAACTCTGCTACAGCTGTTTTGGTTTCTTTGATTTATCTCGGACTCTCTCTCTCTCCCCATATATATATATTTGCTAAACCAAGGCAGAACCTTAATGTTTGCTTTACGTGTATCACATAGGCCCTAAAATAATCTTTTTTTGTAGTATGAGCTTTGCCAAATACTTATTGAATCAAAGCAAATTTGTTTGTAAAATCTATTCAAATGTTATATATTTTATTAATACAACCCAAGACCTTTGAGGCAGTTTATTTGTCAAGAAGATGGTATTTAAAGCAACTGCGGTTTCTTAGAAACTAGAAGAGGGTAAAGTCACCTTTTTTGGGAGGAAGTATCTGGTATTGCATAAATTTAGTAACAATAATGATAACATTTAGAGAGAGCATAGTAACTCCTTTATTCCCAAATTGAAAGTGTGAATACATTTAATGACAATGTATTTTCTACTACAAAGTTCAGAAAGAGGTCAGACTGCACCCAAACCAGTGCTATATCTATCAAGTGCAGGGAAACACTTCTGCATTTGGTCATCAAAGGTACATTCTGAGTCACAATTCAAATGCTCAACAATCTACTATGAAAAAAGTCAAAAAGTGCACTTTGGATTTTATTAGAAAGTAATGATTGTTTTATTCGTGATATTTAATACTGATTTTGAATATATATGTATATATATGAAAGTACAATAGCTGTAAATAGCCTATTTGACCTGCACAATCATATCTGATTAGCTGCTTATTCTAAGGAACAGGAAAGTCAAGCAGATGGGGCAAGTATGTATTGTTTTGCAGTAATGACACTGTATTTGATTTCAATTTCTATATGACTTTGTTAGGATGTTTGTAAATGAATTCATCACTTAATACTTTGATCTATAACATGAGCCTTCTGGAAAATAAAAGAAAATAAAATAACATAAAAAGTAAAATAAAACAAACACACACACACTTACCTTTGGAGAAACTGTTTCCCCTCCTGTGCAGGAGGCAGTCAAAAGTATTTGCATATAGGCTCCCTAAAACAGTTTCCAGGAATATTTTTATGATCAGACAAGTTTTGTGGCAAATCAGGTTTGTAATCCTTGAGATCACTGACTGAAAAAAAATGGTTTATCTTTCTGAAGAAAGGAAATAAAAATCATTTTTAAGGATATTTTGTGAACAGATTTAGATTCACAGACCATGAAAGCTTGAAAGGATACAGCTAGCATAACTCCTCATTTCTTTCAGAGAAGGAAATGAGGCATAAAGATGTTTCACCAAATGACTATTTTAATGACAAGCCTCGTAGAGAAGAGAGACAGACCTAAGCAAGTAGGTGTCCTGACTCCTGGTTCAGCATTCTCTGCACCTCTCTCATTTGACTTTTGCTAATGACCTTCTAGCTTTATTCATAAGGCTTGGGAGCATGAGAACACCACACTGTCTTTTTCCAAACTAATAAAACTTCAGCCATCTGAGGACCTCTCCATAGTTAGCTGCTCTTAAATCTTTAATGAGGAGGGAAGAGCAGCTGGTGAAGGAGAGGCAAAGATAATTACAGGAGAACTGTCTGCAAAGGAGGCTGTGGCAAGTTTCCTGAGCACTGTAGTTGCAATTTGGGTTCCAGACTAAAATTCCCCTCATGCCCAGTATCTGACCATGGAGGTACTTGGCTCCAAATGGTCACTACTTGGGGTTTTCCTTCCCTAAAGAGTTGGGATAGGGTCAAGTTTGAGACAAGGTTGGATGGTGATTTGAAATCACTTGAAAGTCCAGTTTACAAAAGAGAATTCCCTCTGCAAAGGATTATGTTTCTATTACCGCTGGGTTCCATTTACTTGCAGAAGCACAACCCAGGTTACTCTTCCTCAGTTCTTCATTCAGAAGCTCAGACACCATCCGTGTTATTATTACTTTTTTTTTTGAAATATGGAAACAAACAAAACCATTCTATGCACAGAGGAAATGCCCTCTAACTTATAAATTAAACCTGAAGAAAACTGCCCCCTTTCTCAGGAACTGCCCCCTTTCTCAGGAATGCTTATAAAGAAAAAAAATCATTTTTCATGACTGAGAAAAGCTTTCCTGTTGACTAGTTGATAAAGGGTTTTGGCCCAAAGGTCTGATACAACCTAAAGAAAAACTGTCATATTAGAACAGTCTGGGAAAACGTTTCCATTTTCAGAGTATGGGTGAGAAGAAACTCACGCTTTTCCAGAAGAAATAATTTCTGCAAGTTAATCATATCCGTATGTTTCAAAATAGAATTAGGAGCAAAACTGGCAAAGAAACATGGCACACTAACTTTTTAAACCCATAATCTCTCGTTTCTCCTTGCAATTACTTAAAATTTAAACCAGCTTCCTTCAGATATCCAAGACATTTCTATGTGCCCCCCAAACTCATCCTATTTTCAATAATCAATGGCAATTATATTTGGTAAGATATTTGTTGAAAAATTACATAATTTGTTGCAAAGACAATAATCGAAAGCTTTTGGTTATTTATTGAGTATGATCATTGATTTCTTTTATTGATTTCTTCTATTGATTAAGATAGTCAAGAATGAGTTGCATTTAAAGCCATGAAGCAAAGCCTGGTTAGAGCTTGGAGATTTTGATTTATGTTACCCCTTAAATTCTCATGTGGTAAGTCATACAGGAAGAACATGAAGCAAATTTCTTCCTGATCCCATTTCTCCAGACACAAGAACATTTTAGGAAAAGGTCTCTTAAATCTGTCAATAAGCACTGATTAAACTTTGTGCAATTATACATATCTTAAATGATTCACTTTTATATCTGCTACTTATAATTAAAAAATATCAAACCGCTAGCTGTCACTTGGATGAAACAAGTTTAAACACAATGCTCTAAAAAAGAAATCACAAAAGATGGTTTAAAAAGAAAATTAACAGCACCCTATGTCATTATTAAATACTCCCTCTTGCTGAAGCTGCAGTGAAAAGAAAAGGACATTATCATAAATCCCTGTTGGAAATGGATATTTTTAGAAAATCCAGAAGAATTTCTAAGCAATACATAGCAAGCATTGGTATTGCAGTCTAAGAAAACCACTTTAAGTATCAAAAACTTGAGCGTAGAACTCTTTTTTGCAGTTTGTTTTGTGAAGAGGTTTCTTCAAATAACAAAAATAGTATATGTTTATTTTTTAAAATTAAAAAAACAGTAAAATAAAGTAACCTATATTCCCACCACCCAGAGAATTACTGTCATACTGGTTACATATTAATATATCTTTCTCATTCTTTTTCTGTATACTCTTGCTAAAATATGAAATGCATTCCAAATAGTGTTTTTAATCTACTTTGTATCTAAGTGTATAGGACATATTTCCACATCACTAATATTATTTAATAAGGTACTTTAATTTTAAACTTTATTTAATCTTCTGTTATTGGATCTTTGCATTATTTCCAAGTTTTTGTTATCTTAAACATTGCTTTATCCTCCTTATCTTTGACCACATCCATGATTATCCCCTTAAGAAAATGTCCTAGAATTGGAATTTCTGGGTCAGAGTTTATTGCATATTTTAAGACTTTTAATACACATTGCCAAAGTGCCTGCCAAAGTTATTACATCAATTTATCCTCCCATTATCTATGAACAAATATCTCCAATTCTCTCAATGTTTAGCAACCTCAAGTGGTATAATTTTAATTACTCTTTGGTAATTAAGTTGGTGAAGATTGCATTCCTTTAGGAGTTTAATTTACGTAAATTTCATTAAGGCTTTTTTTTTTTTTAAAAAAAAGGAGCTCCAAAGAAGTCAGGAAAAGGTGACGTCAGAGACTGCAGCCTAGTGTTTTCATAATTCACAAGCCCTATGGTGCAAATTTCTCCATGACCCCTTGATTTAGCAGGTCCCATCACTAGCCTTTAAGGGTGGCTTTTACCCCAAAATGATTTCTTGTTCACTAAAATGATAATCTATTTAAAATTGTATTACCATAGTACTTTTTAAAGATCTCTTAAACTTTTTTTTTTTTTTTTTGGCTTTTTTAGGACTCCACCCACGGCATATGGAGGTTCCCAGGCTAGGGGTCAAATTGGAGCTACAGCTGTCGCCCTAAGCCACAGCCACAGCAATGAGGCATCTGAGCTGCATTTGCAGACTACGCCACAGCTCACGGCAAGGCCAGATCCTTAACCCACTGAGGGAGGCCAGGGATTGAACCCACACCCCCATGGATACTAGTCAGATTCGTTTCCACTGCGCCATGACGGGAACTCCTTAATGATATTTTAAAATACATTCTTACAGAGCTTCTGTGACTATTTTAGTATAATTCTAGGAAAGACCACCAGCCCTTTCCCCCCACAATTTACTAGGCAAGAAGTGGAGGTATCACAGCAAAACCCAACATGTTATGTATTATAGTGTGTTCTTACTGACTGAGAACAAGTGAGGTCAACTCAAAAGCTCAGATCAACTCTTTTGACTAGACTTAACCCATCACTTAAGGAAATCACCTACTCTGAATACAAGTTTGACTAGTAATTAATTTGTCAGAACCG
Organism: Catagonus wagneri; assembly: GCA_004024745.2. Classification (NCBI taxonomy): domain Eukaryota; kingdom Metazoa; phylum Chordata; class Mammalia; order Artiodactyla; family Tayassuidae; genus Catagonus; species Catagonus wagneri. Next base: position 7,040,291 of record PVHT020000078.1, on the reverse strand, counting down.
AAATCACTTCATTTAAAATGACTCAGTGGTTTTCACACATAAATGTAGCCTCCATAAAAATATTCAAGAAAGGAAAAATGGAGTGATTTGGCCATGGAATGCAAGAGAGAGAACACATCTGTAATCAATGAATGAGTAATTGTTCAAGGCTTATTACCTGCTGAGCATGGTGCTAGAAGTTACGAAGATTAGCAAAGAAATATAGAAAAGTGTTTTCTGTCCTTAAATGGCTTACAGTCTGGTTGACAATTCATGAACCGATTATAGGAATTATCCCAAGAGCAATACAAGACGGTAAGTCGATCCATGCCAAATGATGCAGTAACATGTATTTTATGAGAGTGGGTTCAAGTCAAGGTTTGGGAAGGACAGGACTGTGATGAGAAGAGAAGACAGGAGTGGCTGCGAGCAGCTGTGCAGGAATCAGCCTCACTCATGGTTGTCTGTTCCTCTTTTCTCCCTCAACTTGAATAGCCTTCTTCCTCTGAACAGATTCCTAGCTTTGACTTTGTCATTTATTTAAAAAATTTGTTTTTTTGGGGAAAAAGCCATAAATAAAATTAAAGGTAAATTGTGAAACTGGGGAAAAGATCTGCCACATCTTTGACAAAGGATTACTGTTTTAAGAGCACATACCAATCAGTAAGACAAATACACCAAGTGGAAAAAAAATAAGCAAAAGACTACAAAAAGGCAACTGTCAAAAGAGGTACAACTGGCAAATTACAGTATGACAAAATATTTAACTTTATTGATAATTAAAGCCAATTGAAATCTATGTGCTGTCTGATAAAATGTGTGTGTGTACTAAAATATATACACAACAGTACCTGCTTCACTGACTAAAAGACTTGAAGAGTTGCCACTTAAGGAAAATAAGCTGCTGTCACTTTTGAAATGTGACTGATGTGGCCTTAAAAAGTGAATAATAATTTGCAAATATGTTCTTTGGGCAAGGGCCTGTTTTCTGGTAAGCCTTTGATGACTGGCTAACCTATTTAAAAGGTAAATATACTTAAAAACAAAGAAATGTCTAATATTTAACTGAAGAGAAGACTTAACTTTCCTAATCCAGAATTTGAAACTGACTTAGTATATGAGTTAGAGTTTAAGCAGTAGTAGGTCTTTGAAGCTTAAACTTTAATCCTTTTTAGATCATCAAGAACTTGAGTATGTTCGTGTCTGTTTCTCATAAATGCACATTATAAACACTATCTGTCATCATCCCATGAAGTGTGGTACAGTTGATAGTTTTAGTGAGCAAGAAATCACTTTGGGGTAAAAGTCAGTCTTTAAGACTAGTGATGGGGTGTGCTAAATGGAGGTGCAAGGGTGAAATTTGCACCACAGGGCTTGTGAATTACGCAAACACTGGACTGAGTTCTTTGACGCCACCTATTACTACCTTATTACTTGGAATTCGTTTTTTTTTTTTTTTTAAAGGTAGTTCCTACTACCACCCAGTAAAAAACGTACTCTGCAATCTTTTCTTGTTTTGCATATGATTGGTAGCATACCTTTTAACTGCTGTAAGTAATAAAAATATATATGTGCAAGTTGGCTATAAGAAATGCCAAAGTTTCACCTAATAAAATTTTGGTATGCCTCAGTTTTCAAAGTAAATTTGATTTATTTGAGCCACCAGCCGTCCGATGACAGCCCTGTGTTTTTTATATGAGTCACGTCCCAAGGGGTCTAGAATATGCCAATCGTGTACCTTGGAATGGATCCAGTGTCCGCAAACAGGTTTTCATTAGACTTTGATGCCAGTCGCATTTGGGAGCAGAGAGGCTGCTGAAAACCAGCTTTACTTTGGGATAACTTCTTTCTTTTAGAAAAAACAACAAAGATCTTTTTTAGCAAAGCTTTGCGCCTCCACATTGTAGGTGTATGGTAATATTTTAGAGAGCAGTAATCTGTTATTGCAGGTGGTCGGGCTTCAAGCACTTCCGTATTTTGAGAATAGATCAGACGAAGTGCAACAACTTTTATTGAAAAATTGCCGAATTTGAAAATTAGAAACACATTTTCTGTGGCTAAGATTAAGTTAGCATGTATTACAGTCACTTGGACTTTTCTGTAGCACTAAGGGGAATATAATTACATAGGTTATTCCACATGTCATGAGATTGGAACCTTAATCACAGTTAGAACCTTTATCATGCTGACGTAGACTCTTACACTTTAATCTCTAGTAATTGAGGGGCTTTTCTAATTTTTTATTAAGAATATGGAGTATGCAAGTCAATTAGAAATAAAGCAAAGTCACTTTTTATTTTTATGTGGTAGAAGCAAGTTTTATTACTGATTTTTTAAAAATAAGTGTATTCTTTTGTGCTCCATATATAAGGATGGAGTCCACGATTATCCTTTAAAATATATTTTTAGACACATATATTCATGAGAATATATGTATGTGTATGTGCATATATATACAAAATATTTTTATGGAATTTAACTTAAAAGTGAGATTTGGGCTCTTGTTGCATTTACAAAAAGTATATTGTTTGCCTGGTGGCAATAAAGTCTAAGAGCTTTATCGAATGAAAATTTGTTACCATCAGAATAACCAGATCAAAAGAAAACCGAAGGGACAAAATAAAGAAAGCCCAAGAGAATCCCAGGGGATCTAAATCAACAGAAATATTGCCAAAGGTTCAGAGCATAAACATAACATTAGTTATCATCCAAGAATATAATGACATTGTCTTCTGACTTAGAAGATTTGTCCTGTGTTATTCTAAATGAGGAAGTATTTTATTGCTCTTCCCATGATGTAGACTAGGGTGCTGCACTTTTTTGAAAGAAAAAAGGCATTTTGAACCTCCTGGTTTGGATCAAAGTCAGTAATAAAATAAACTACTTCAATCAACCAACCAAACAAGTATAGAATTGACCAGAGTTTATCTATTTTGATTATCAAATAACATAGAAATAAAACATTACAGAGTAGACTTAATTAATGGTCAATGACATGATATAGGCTATTGGTTAGCAATCATTTTGGCTTAGGTAACCCCTACTTTTTTTTTTTTTTTATTTGCTATGAGCCTTCTTCCCATATTCTTAGGTTGATATCGTAAACTGTTCATTATAGTTTTTCATAGATACATCAGATATTAATCTCTGATGCTTCGTAAATATCAACATTCTCACTCTTTTAGATATATTCAGTGAAATCTAAATACCACAGCTATTTGATACCCATCATCTTCTGTTTTCACAATATGCAAATTGACTGCCAGAGGGCTCAGGGGTATATCTGGGCTGACAGAGACCATCTGAAGTGGGACTGTGGGAATGCTACACAACTGTATACATTTATTAAAAACACTGCCGTTGCACGCTACTACGGGTAGATTTTAATTATATGTATGTTAAACGTCAAAAAAGCTGTTAAAAAAACAAGTTGGAAATTTTACATTTTTTTTCCTCCTTTGACCTATATTTCCATCCTTCTTCCCCTCATACTGAATTCCCCCCTTACTGAAATATATTTTCAGGATTAAAAGTCTTTTGTTGAGGATCCCATACTTTGCAACAAAATTGTGTATATAAGTTTAAATTTAAATATTTTTATTGTATGACATAAGGCTCTAAAGATTGAATCATTTGTTCTATATTGGATTATTATTATAATTAGCACACAGCTGATCAAAAGCGATCTTAATATACCCAAATTTTATATAAATACACATAAAAATGAATATTTATTACAATGTGCCATTTAATGAAATGGATAGAACTTTTTCCATTTAGTTGTTTGTTTTCAACTAGTCATTGCCAAATTAGACAAAAATCAACATCAATTTTATTCCAAGGTTTTTGGTTTTATAGATTTAAGCACCAAGAAACACTTTTTTCCATACATCACGAGATAGAGATGTAAGGAACTTATATAAACAATATGGCCCAGGCTTTTTAATTCTTTCAGAGTTATATATCATACAATGATCTATTATTAAAATGTTTTAATGATCTAAAGTCAATTAGGTCCTCTCTCAATTTTATTGAAAGCCAAACATTGAAAACCACCAGACTTACAAGTCAGTCATTATGGTCAATCACTTTCTTAGCATTTATGGCAGTATTTTGAACTTTTCCTTTGCTTGGCACTGTGAAGGTTTATTTTTTTAATTTTGTAAGATTTTAGTTGAGGGGGAGGCATGACCTTCTTTGTAAACTGGGAGAAGGCTGTTTGCTCAGGAGAACACCTTTATCCTAGGTGAGTTCTCAGGGCAATTCTCAGATTGGTGCTATAAAGGAGTACACGTGGAAACTGAGGATCTGGGAACTGGTTTCCTTAAAGCCATCCTCAAAGGCATAGAGCTTGGAAAATCTCTGCCCATTTAAACAGCTTCATAGTCCAGTTTGAAGATTGCTACAGCCATTGGGAAGTCAGAAGCAGGGGAAAGTATATTTAGATGCCACTAGCAGGAAAAGGTACAGATGTCTGAGGAGTCAGAGCTGAGTCTGACCTACAAGGATGGGTAGGCTTTTGATACTCCGAAAGAGGCAGGGAGGGCATTCTAGGTGAAGGACTCACTTGAGAAGAGGCAGGGAGACAGAACTGACATACTCTCTGCAGGAAAAGAGAACTTGTGTGCTGGATGGGGCCAACTAAAAATCCAGTTCCAATTGCAAGAACCTAATGTGGTAAGAAGAACCTTCAAGAATGCTTCTGTTTTATTCCCGAACTTTATCAATTCAAAATGGCAATGGAAATATATGGCTAAGAAGAGCTTTCTTAGATAAAAGCAGTACTTGAATTTAACCTAATGACAAGAAAAGAGCCTTAGTGAAGTTACTGTACCTCCTGTGAAAAAAGTACACGAGTGCCTGGAATTCATTCATTCAATCAACATGTTTATTAAGTTCTAGCTAAGCCACGTGTAAGGGCTTGGGTGGCCTCATGGAACTCTTTTTAGCCCATAGTCCAAAATCGATACCTATCACCATACTCACCATATACTACCCAGAATTCTGTTGCTGGATAGAGGATGCTAAAAATATGTGCCAGTGTAACTGTATCCACAAATCCCCTTGGTGCTCTATCCTGCCTTGAGGCCTGGTGCTTCCCCATTCTGTGGCTCTTACGCATCTCCTGTGCATGTTACCTAAGTTGCCTAGATGGAATAAAAGATTGCCATTCCTCATCTGACTGCTGACCATAGCTGGTATCAGCAACGTAAAATTTGTTTAGGCATACACGTACATGGACACGGTCTATATCCAAGTTTATTCACCTCCAGTTGGTGAAATAAGCCACATCCAAAATATAAAATTTCCACAAGAACCTCCTTTCAAATACATTTCTGCCAAAAATAGTCCCTAGCTTGATGGTGGCTACTGATCTCATATTGAAGGTAAACCATACTTAAGTCAATCCATAGGCTCTTCATTCCCTTTAGAACAATAACAAAAAGGAAAGGGAAAGCTTACATCTAGAAGGATTTTGAGTCGAGCTTTTCCTCTGTATTTGGTACTCAACTTCCACCCGACATGCCTCAGTGGCTCGTTCTTTAACTTCCTTTTGATGATTTGACATCTTTGAACACAGCCTTTCTGCACTGAGGACCATTCGCTTGGCTGCTCTCTCCACAACCCCATTCTGGCATCCAGCTCTAATGCCACCCCGTTTTCCGAACTCCTCCAGGCCAGGCTGCTCTCTTTTCCTTCCTGTGCCCTAAACTCAACTGAATGTACCGAATTATCTATGAAAGTGTCTGTTTCCCCACATATTGTTGTGACTGCCTTTCACTGGTACTCATCTTTGAATCCCTGGCACGGAGGAGGGTTCATGACACACAATGATTGCTCAATACATGTTTGCTGAATGAATGAACATACTAATAAAGCCCTTGTACCCACTATGTAAATAAAGAAAAAAACAGCCTAACAGCAACCATGAGTTCCAATTTTATTCATGAGTCATCATGGGTTTATGACATTTAAGTGAAGGATTTGGGTTTTTTTGTTTGTTTGCATTTGTTTTGCCTCACAACAGCAAATGTGTGTGTGTGTGTAAATATGTGTTTGTAGTATATGCATGTGGTGTGTGGTCTACTAACAAGGTAGTCTTCATGGTCACCTAGAAATCCCAGATTTAATTCTTACTTTTCTACATTTATTCTACCCTCTCATGATTTTCTTTTTCTCTTGCTATAATCCACTTGCTGCCCCCCCCATATACCTCATGTCAAATGGTAAGAATCAGAGTAAAATACAGAAATATGGAAACATTAGGATCTGCCCCCACTTTTCAGGGACTCTTCTAGCCAACTCAAAGTGAGATTTGCCATCTTAATTGCCTCACCAGTAACTCTCGTTTGGTTTCCTTGATCTTTTGGGGTAGTCTGTGGGTTTGGGGTGTTGGACATTAAAAGTAGCGTTGTTGGAGGTAGAGACTAAGCTGGATAAACATGAAGGACCCTCAGGGTCCTTGGGCATGTGGAGACCCTCTGGTGGAAAATGAACTGGCATGTCTAAGATTCCTGCTGATGTGGGGTCGGGGCTAAGTAATGACCCAGCTCGTGAAATAAGCCCTCTGGGGCTGGCATAGTCATAAACCAGGCCAATTAAATTCTTAGAGGAAAATATAATTGTGTCAACTTCAAATGTCGAGACAAACTATTCAACACTGGGCTGTTCTTTTAACTGCCCAGCACCTGAGCCCACTTCTTCCTATGTCATACCAGCAGCTAATGACAGCTCTAGGCTTGGGTGTCTGGGTGCTGGGAGGAACAAAGCCTTTTGCTCAGAATTTTAATATCCCCAAGGGCAAAACTGAAGTGATAGTGACAATACAAATGAGATTTGGGGACTTAGAGTTGACACTTGAATGGGTTGAGACTTTTGGGCTGTTGGGATGGGGCGAATGTATTTGCATGTAAGAACTACATGATTTGTGACAAACGAAAGGGTGGGGAGTTATACGCTGAATTTTATCCTCCAAAAATGTCATATGTTGCAGTGCTAACCCCCAGTACTTCAGAATGTGACTGTATTTAGAGATAGGGCCTTTCAGAAGCAATGAAGGCAAAACGAGGTCATGTGGTGGGCTTTTATCTGATAGGACTGATTAAGACACAGACTTGTGCACACACAGAGGAAAGACCACATGAGGACACTCAGCATATTTTAAAATTGCAAAGAGGTGACAAATTCAAAAACATATGATCTTCTGATCCCATGGCAAGACTCTCCCCAGGATGAGTAGGTTGGCCCCTGAGGGTCCCGCGAGGGGAACCTCCTGTTTGAAATGCTAAGAAGAGACGGCTACCTCCAGGGTTCGATTTTCTGTCTTCCCAGCCTCTCGCTAGCTCCACCCCTAGCAAAATTATACAGAGGATTTCTTTCTCAGGAGCTTCCACCAGGTTCTTAAATTTATGTTTTCAGTTCCACCAAATAATCTTTTTGGACAAATGTGCCTTCTGGAAGAATCCTTGCAAATACCGTGTCTTGTGGTAATTAGTCATGGTCAGTTACTCTTTTCAGCAGCATTTGATGTAGCTCTCTGAACCTGGGCTTTCTGGGCCCTGTCAACTGCAGGTGATAGAGCAAAGCAGGAGGGGGTACCCTGCATGCAAAGGAAAGCTCCTCTGAATTTGCACTGAAAATTTGAGAATTCTAGTGAAATTTTTTAGCTTCAGAATTCAGTGAATCTCAAATCAGGTTGCCAGTGCTGAGGTCATTTGCATGACCTATTTTCCATTTTCATAGGCAAGCTTTCCTCTTGCTCAAGACAAAAACTCATAAAACTGTGCCAGAGAAATATGATTTTTTTTCACACTTCACAAAGCTGTCAAAAAGCCTAGGTTTGCCAGTTTTGCTTTTAACGTGCAAAACCTTCCGCAGGGCTCCAGGCGTAACCCAGGATCTGGTGGCCAAAGGAAACAGTACAAGCACTGTTGGAGAAGAAGATGGCATTGACTTCATTTGGAGCTGGCAGGGATGTTGCTCATACTCAAAAGTGTGGAAGCACTGACTTCTACAGGGACAACCTTAATTTTAGAAGTAAGCATAGAGCACACAGGTATATTGTGTGTGTATATGTTTGTGTGTATTTGTATTTAGGATCTTGCTGGGAACTCTGGCCTGTGGCTCTACATGGGAGCATAGATCCAGATGACCTGAAATGGTATTTTTGGAACTACTGAGGCCTTGAGTCAACTGTTCTGGATTTGAGTCCTGGCTGTGCTAGACCACAAAGCGAGTGACCATGGGCAAGTTGCTTAACCTCTCTGAACTTCAGTTTCAACGTTAGTATAATGGAGATGATAATCCATGAGCTCCTTGTGAGGACATACTGGGATTATGTATTTGGAAGTTTTAGTACATTGCTTGCTATTAAAGATAATTAAAGCTATTAACATTCTTGTTATCTTTACCTACCTAAAAGGGTTATTGGGTGAAGGAGAGACAATGAAGATAAAACTCTAGGCACAGGCGTGAGCCTTCAGGAAATGGTAGTTACTTTTAATTTCTGTTAGTAAATAACAGTCACATTCAGGAGTACTGGCTGTGATGTCAGCTTCCCATGCGAATCAGTTGAGCAGAGGCTGGCAGAGCCAGAAGCTGGGCGGAAGGATCATTGAACAACTGGGCTTCCTGCATTTGATTATACTAAAAGCAGTTCATTGAGGACTGAAGCATGCCATGGGTTTCATCACTTGAATGTTACCTTTGCAATATTCAAAACACTGAGCTTTGGAGGAATGGGTCAGTGAATGATCACAAGATATGGAAAATAAGAGACATTTAATGGACACTGAAGAGTTATTATATATTTTGCTAAAAGGGGTACAATCAAAAACAAAAAAAACAGGGAGTTCCCATCGTGGCACAGCAGAAATGAATCTGACTAATATCCATGAGGATGCGGGTTCGATCCCTGGCCTTGCTCAGTGGGTTAAGGATCTGGCATTGCCGTGAGCTGTGGTGTAGGTCACAGACACAGCTGTGGCTGTGGCGTAGGCCAGCAGCTGTAGCTCCAATTTGACCCCTCACCTGGGAACCTCCATATGCCATGGGTGCGGCCCTAAACAGCAAACAAACAAACAAACAAAAAACCAAAGAGATTCAAACTGAATTTGTTGCTTCTACTTTGCTTTAGGCACACTAGGGTTTCGCTGCATGCGCTTGGCTAGCCGTAGGTTCTTGACTATACAGTCCAGTCACAGATGGTCCAAGGGGACTCCAGCAATCTTACACCATCTGTGTCTTGGGCTCCACTTGCAGACTCATGGCCTAGAGACTGTGTGCATATGCTTTCTTAGTTTTGGTAAAACTTTACAAAAATTCAATGCCAAGTTGCATAAACAGAACGCAAGAGTAGCTTTGTGGTACAATCTTTATAAAACTACTACAATATACTTATTATAGAGCTAATTAGTTTCCCAGCCAATTTATTTTCCTTTAGAAAAAAATACATTTTATAAGACTGGAGTATTTTGAGTTTTGGAAAAAAATTTTTAGGAAAGGATGGAACATATAAAGCACCCTATAATCTCTGAAGAGGTGAGGCAGGAAATACCAGTTTGAAGCTTACAAAAATGGTAATGACCAAATCTCCCAAGAAAGCAATCTTAAAACATTTTATCATCATCAGTTCATTTTACACGAGTAAACAGTGATAAAATGAGGTGATATACAAGCAAGTTGGTAAGCAGTTGTGCCTTTTATAACTATATAGATGCCCTAACTCTTGATAGAACAAGAATTAATTTTTTATTGTTGAGGACAACAATTACTACATTTATTCATGTAATTATCTTGCAAGGGAACAATGCTCTGTTACCAGTAAGTTAACATGTGGACAGTTTATATTTTTTATTTTTTGTATATTTTGATGTTTTGACATCTGAAAAACCTGGCTGGGGAGAGACTCTGCTCCCAGGGCTAGCCTTGATTCTTAGAAAAAGCTAAGAGCCCAGCTTAGAGCATGCATTTCACATATAAACTAACCAATAAACTACAAACCAGCCAATCCAGAGTCACACCTCCTTTATGCGGCCTTTAAGGCAGGGAGGCAATATTCCCCTGCCTTAATCATTCCGGGGCTAGGGGCCAGGCAACCAGGGACCACCCCCATGACTTTAGAGTCTGCCAAAATTATTCAAACTAGCCAATCCTAAACCGATTATGATGCCCTGCCTTGCTCATCCCACAGAAACTCCAAAAAAGTTGACTCTTCCCTCACCTCTGTCCCTTCTGCCTCCTGACCGATGCTGGTGCTTCCACATGTGGCCCTGTGTGGCACGCATCCTGTCTCTAGGACCTGTGAGTATAATACATGTTGTTTCCCTGATTCTCTCCTGTGTCTCCTCTTGGGGCCACACCTGCATGACCATGGTGTAGAATAACATAGAATGACATAAGACAGTATGGCTTATATCAGGTTCCTGATACTAGGTGCCATGCCACCCTTTTCAGATGGGCAGAAGCACAATTGTAGAGCCTGGCCATTGAAATTCAGAATACATCTGAACAGAGCTGAACACAGTTTTGCTCAGGCTGGCCCCCCCAGAGTTTGCAGTTTCCCTCCCTTTGCCAGTCCTTTAAGCCTTGTTTCAGCTTAAGGTTTTTGTATACTCCTTGCTCAGATCTGACTACTCGCCTGCCAACACATGGTTCTTGACCTTGCAGCTCTTCTTTCTCTACCTGACCTCAAGGGTGATATTGCTCAGCTCCTCTCCACCCATATCCCTGTCACCTTGCAGCTCTCTTTAGTCTATGCCTTGTTACATCTTATCTTGCTGAACCCACCCCACCACACACACTCACACATACACTAAAATAGGCAGCTAATAAGTTTAGTTTCAAACACTAATAGAAATTTAATTAGCAAATGTATCAATACTTTCTCCTATTTTAGGATATTTAGGAGTTATCTAAATTCAAAATCAGGGAGTTCTTGTTGTGGCTTAGCGGTAGTGAACCCAACTAGTATCCATGGGCATGCGTGTTCAATCCCTCGTCTCCCTCAGTGGGTTAAGGACCTGGTATTGCCATGAGCTGTGGTGTAGGTCACAGATGAGGCTCGGATCTGGCATTGCTGTGGCTGTGGTGTAAGTGTAGGCCAGCAGCTGTAGCTCCAATTAGCCGTCTAGCCTGGGAACTTCCATATGCCATGGATGCAGCCCTAAAAAGACACACACACAAAAAAATCAATATCAAATTATATATACATGTGAGTATCCTGCCTTTTATACTATGGGAATATAATTATCATCTCACCAATTAATAAATAAGGGAAAGCTATTTTCTCTTACCCAAAAAAGGGTTTAAAGAATTGCTCCCTGTTGACTACTAATATTTACTACTGTCCTTGTTTTAAGAATAAAAGTTTTGTGATATTGTTTGCTAAATCTTATACATAGTAGATAGATAAACTTGAATCAAAAAAAGCACAAATAAGAGTTCCTGTTGTGGCTCAGTGGTTAACGAACCCATCTAGTATCCATGAGGGCTAGGGTTTGAGCCCTGACATGGCTTCAATCCCTGGCCTTGCTCAGTGGGTTAAGAATCTGGTATTGACCTGAGCTGCAGTGTAGGTCACAGACCCAGGAAGGATCAAGCATTGCTGTGGCTGCATTGTAGGCTGGGAGCTATAGCTCTGATTTGACCCCTAGCCTGGGAACCTTCATATGCCGTGGGTTTGGCCATAAAAAGACAAAAGACAAAAAAAAAAAAAAAAAAAGCACAAACAGAATTAACAAAGAATGTTGCAATATATACTTTCACACAAGAACTGCAGACAGTTTTTAAAAACTCCCTTGGCCCACTCGCCTGCCGCCTGCCGCCTGCTGCCTGCCGCCTGCCGCCGTGGCATGGCCACGACCCCAAGTGGTCCCTGAATGTGTATTTTATTTATTAGTATTTGTGTATAGTGTTCGTTCCTTAGTGTTAATAATTGCACTTTTATTATGCAGGGTGCTACCATTCAGATGAGCTGAGCGAAGGATACCTAAGAACTATCTGCACTTTTTTTTCAACTCTTGTATGGTTTGATATAGATGAAGATGCAGCTGCCATAGCTGATGGAGACGACAATCATGTGGGAAGAACAGATGGACTGATATAGATGAAGATACAGCTTCCATAGGTGATGGAAACAATAATCATATGGGAAGAACAGAATAGGATTAAGATGGCGGAATAGAAGGACTGGAGCTCAACTTCTCTCCCAAAAAACAATAAAACTACAACCAAATGCCGAGCAGCCTTCAACCAAATGGACTGTAAGCTTCCAAAAAAGATATTCTACTCCAGAAGACAAAGAGGAGACCACATCAAGAGGTAGGAGGGGCGATTACGCTATAGAAGCAACCCATACCTCCCAGGTGCGAAGCCCCACAGACTGGAAAGTAACTGCATCACAGAGACTCAGCTACAGGACTGAGAATTCTGAGCCCCACGTCAAATACCCATGCCTGGGGATCTGGCACAGGGAGAAAGAGCCCCTGAAGCATCTGGCATTGAAGGCCAGCGGGGCTTGTGCGCAGGAGCTCCACAGGACTGGGGGAAACAGAGACCCCATTCTTGAAAGGCACACACAGACTTTCATGTGCACTGGGTCCCAGGGCAAAACAAAGTCTCCTTAGGAATCCAGGTGGAACCTGACTGCAATTCTTGGAGGATCTCCTGGGAAAACAGGGGTGACTGTGGCTTGCTGTGGGGGAAGGGCACTGGAGGTGAAGCTCTTGGGAACATTCATCAGCCTGCATCTCTCTGGAGGTGGCCATTTCTGGGAAAATCTGGTCCCTCCCATCAACGCTGAGAAGCCCCAGGCCAAACAATAATCCAGGTGGGATCACAGCCCCATCCATCAGTAAACAGGTTGCCTAAAGACCCCTCAGGCACACAGCCAGCCTCTAATCTCATTCAGAGACAAAGCCCCACCCATCAGAGGGATAGGAATCAACCCCACCTACCACTAAGCAGGCATCACTACCTCCCATCGGGAAGCCTACAGCAAGCCCCCTCCATACCAACTTTAGCCACAGGGGAGGCAAACACCAGAACTAAGAGAGGCTACAACTGTATTGTCTGCAAAAAGGTCACCACGCCAAAAACCTATAAAAATGAAAAGACAGAAAGCTATAACTCAGATAAGGGAGAAAGAGAAAAGTCCAGAAAAACAGCTCAGTGATGAGATTATCAGCCTCCCAGAAAGAGACTTTAGACTGTTGATGCTGTTGATGCTGAGGATGAGGCATTGGAAATAAACTGGAGGCAAAGACTGATAATTTACAGTAAACACTGAGCAAAGAAATACAAGATGTAAAAATTAAACAAGAAGAGATGCAAAATACAATAACTGAAATAAAAAACTCATTAGAAGCAGCCAACAGTAGAATACAGGAGGCAGAAGAACAAATCAGCGAGGTGGAGGACAGATTAGTGGAAATCACTAATGCGGAAGAGAAAAGAGATAAAAGATTGAAAGGAAATGAGCAGAGTCTCAGTGAACTCTGGGATAATGTTAAATGCACCAACATCCGTATTATAGGGGTGCCAGAGGGAGAAGAGAGAGAGAAGGGGACAGAAAAAGTATTCAAAGAGATAATAGCCAAAAACTTCCCTAATATGGGAAAGGAATCACTCAGTCAAATCCAGGAAGCACAACGAGTACTATATAAAAGAAACCCAAGGAGGAACATCCCGAGACACATATTAATCAAAATGACCAAAATTAAAGACAAAGAAAATACTGAAAGCAGCTAGGGAAAAGAAACAAATGACATACAAGGGAACCCTGAAAAGGTTATCAGCAGATTTTTCATCTGAAACTCTGCAGGCCAGAAGGGAGTGGCATGATATACTGAATGTGATGAAAGGGAAAAACTTCCAACCAAGATTACTTTATCCAGCAAGGCTCTCATTCAGATTTGAAGGAGAGATCAAAACCTTTACACATAAACAAAAGCTAAGAGATTTCTGCAACGCTAAACCAGCTTTACAACAAATCTTAAAGGAACTTCTCTAGGCAGAAAAGAAAAGTCCACAACCAGAAACAACACCACCACAGATGACAAGGCTCACCAGGAAAGGCATATATACAGTAAAGATACTAAATCGTCCATGCACAATTATGCTACCAAAATCAGAAATCATGAGAAGAGAGCACAAATGCAGGTCCCTGGAGACACACATGCAATTAAGAAACCAACAACTTTTATTTTTTTGTCTTGTTTTTTTGCCTTTATGTAGAGCCGCACCCGCGGCATATGGAGGTTGCCAGGCTAGGGGTCTAACAGGAGCTGTAGGTGCCGGCCTTCACTACAGCCACAGCAACGTGGGATCCGAGTCACATCTGCAGCCTACACCACAGAGCTCACGGCAACGCCAGATCCTTAACCCACTGAGCAAGGCCAGGGATCGAACCCGCAACCTCACGGTTCTTAGTCGGATTCGTTAACCACCAAGCTACGAAGGGAACTCCAAGAAACCAACAACTTAAAACAATCTCATTTATATATAGACTCCTATATCAAAACTTCAAGGTAACTGCAAACCAAAAATCTACAATTGATACACAAACAAATAAGAAAAATCAACTCAAATACAACATTAAAGATAGTCATCTTGTGAGAGGAGACAAGAAGAGAATAAGGGAAGAAAAAAGAGCAACAAAAACCCTGAACAGTTAATACAATGGCAATAAGAACATATATATCAATAATTACCTTAAATGTTAATGGACTGAATGCCCCAACCAAAAGACATAGATTAGCCGAATGGATTCAAAAATAAGACCCATATATATGCTGTCTTCAAGAGACCCACTTCACTTCTAGAGACACATACAAATTGAAAGTGAGAGGATGGAAGAAAATATTCCATGCAAACAGGAATCAAAAGAAAGCTGGAGTAGCAATACTCCTATCAGACAAAATAGACTTTAAAATGAAGAACATTTTGGAGTTCCCGTTGTGGCTCATAACTAATCCGACTAGGAACCATGAGGTTGTGGGTTCGATCCCTGGCATTGCTAAGTGTGTTAAGGATCCGGCATTGCCGTGAGCTGTGGTATAGGTCGCAGATGTGGCTTGGATCCCACATTGCTGTGGCTGTGGCGTAGGCCAGAAGCTACAACTCCTGTTAGACCCCTAGCCTGGGAACCTCCATATGCTGCGAGTGTGGCCCTAGAAAAGGCAAAAAGACAAAAAAAATCAAAAAATAAGTAAAATGAAGAACATTTTAAGAGACAAGGAAGGACACTACATAATGATCAAAGGATCAATCCAAGAAGAAGATACAACAATATTAAATATCTATGCACCCAACACAGGATCACCACAATATATAAGGCAACTGATAACGACCTTAAAAGGAAAAATCAACAATAACACCATCATAGTGGGGGACTTTAACACTCCACTTACAGCAATGGATAGATCATCCAGACAGAAAATCAATAAGGAAACACAGGCCCTGAATGAAACATTATATCAGATGGGCTTAATAGATATTTATAGGACATTCCATCCAAAAGCAACAGAATACACATTCTTCTCAAGTGTGCATGGAACATTCTCTAAGATTGATCACATCCTGGGCTACAAATCAAGCCTCAGTAACTTTAAGAAAATTGAAATCCTATCAAGCATCTTCTCTGACCACAATGCTATACGACTGGAAATCAACCACAAGAAAAAAATGGCAAAAAATACAAATACGTGGAGACTAAACAACATTCTACTAAACAACCAATAGATCACTAAAGAAATCAAAGAGGAAATTAAAAAATACCTAGAAGCAAATGACAACAAAGATATGACACTCCAAAACCTCTGGGATGCAGCAAAAGCAGTTCTAAGAGGAGAGTTTATAGCAATACAAGCATACCTCAGGAAACAAGAAAAAGCTCAAATAAACAACCTAACTTTACATCTAAAGCAGCTAGAGAGGGAAGAACAGACAAGCCATAAAGTTAGTGGAAGAAAAGAAATCCCAAAGCTCTGAGCAGAAATCAATGAAATAGAAATGAAGAAAACCATAGAAAAGATCAATGAAACTAAAAGCTGGTTCTTTGCAAAGATCAACAAAATTGATAAACCCTTAGCCAGACTTATCAAGAAAAAAAGACGACACAATTCAATAAAATTAGAAATGAAAAAGGAAAAGTAACAACAGATATCACAGAAATACAAAGGATCATAAGAAACTATTATATGCAACTATATGGCAATAAAATGGAAAACCTAGAAGAAATGGACAAATTCTTAGAAAAGTAAATCTCCCAAGACTAAACCAAGATGAAATAGAAAATATGAATAGATTGATCACAAGTTCTGAAATTGAGACTGTGATTAAAAAACTTCCAACACACAAAAGTCCAGGACCAGATGGCTTCACAGGTGAATTCTATCAAACATTTAGAGAAGAGCTAATGCCTATCCTTCTGAAACTCTTCCAAAAAATTGCAGAGGAAGGGACACTCCCAAACTCATTCTATGAGGCAACCATCATCCTGATACCAAAACCAGACAAAGATATCACAAAAAAAGAAAATTACAGGTCAATCTCACTGATGAACATAGATGCAAAAATTCTCAACAAAATACTAGCCAACCGAATCCAACAATACATTAAAACAATTGTACATCATGATCAAATGGGATTTATCCCAGGGATGCAAGGATTCTTCAATATCTGCAAATCAATCAATGTGATTCACCACGTTAACAAACTGAAGAATAAAATCCATATGATCTTCTCCATAGATGCAGAAAAAGCCTTTGACAAAATCCAACACCCATTTCTGATAAAAACCCTTCAGAAAGTGGGTATAGGGGGAACCT
>PVHT020000078.1:6978389-7022483 GCA_004024745.2 Catagonus wagneri | reverse complement strand
CAAAGACATCCTGAAAAAGAAAAATGGAGCTGGAGGAATCAGGCTCCCTGACTTCAGACTCTACTACAAAGCTACAGTCATCAAAACCATATGGTACTGGCACAAAGACAGAAATATAGATCAGTGGAACAGGATAGAAAGCCCAGAATTAACTCTGTGCAGATCTATAGTTAACTAATCTATGACAAAGGAGGCAAGAATATACATTGGAGAAAAGACAGTCTCTTCAATAAGTGGTGCTGGGAAAACTGGACAGCAACATGCAAAAAAAAATATGAAACTAGAACACTTCCTAACACCATGCACAAAAATAAACTCAAAATGGATTAAAGATCTAGATATAAGACCAGATACTATAAAACTCTTAGAGGAAAACACAGGCCAAACACTCTCTGACATAAATGATAGCAACATCTTCTCAGATCCATGTGTCAGAGTAAGGACCATAAAAAGAGAAATAAACAAATGGGACTTAATTAAACTTTGAAGTTTCTGCACAGCAAAGGAAACCCTAAAGGAAACGAAAAGACAACCCACAGAATGGCAGAAAATATTTGCAAATGAACCAACTGACAAGGGATTAATCTCTAAAATTTACGAACACCTCCTACAGCCCAATACTAAAAAAACAAACAACCCCATCAAAAAAATGGGCACAGGATCTAGGCAGACAATTCTCCAAAGAAGACATGCAGATGGCAAATAAACACATGAAAAGATGTTCAACATCACTCCTCATTAGAGAAATGCAAATCAAAACCACTATGAGGTACCACCTTACACTGGCCAGAGTGGCCATCATCAAAAAGTCTACAAACAATAAGTGCTGGAGAGGGTGTGGAGAGAAAGAAACCCTATTACACTGCTGGTGGGAATGCAAATTGATGCAACCACTGTGGAAAACAGTATGGAGATTCCTCAGAAAACTCAAAATAGAGTTACCATTTGATTCAGCAATCCCACTCCTGGGCATCTATCCAGAGGAAACCATGACTCGAAAAGACACATTTACTCCAGTGTTCATTGCAGCACTCTATGCAATAGCCAAGTCATGGAAACACCCCAAATGCCCATTGACAGAGGAGTGGATAGGGAAGATATGGTACATACACACAATGGAATATTACTCAGCCATTAAAAGGAACGAATTACCAACATTTATAACAACATGGATGGACCTAGAAATTATCATGCGAAGTGAAACCAGTCAGACAATTAGACAGCAACCCCCAATGCTACCACTTACATGTGGAAACTAAAAAGACACAATGAACATCTTTGCAGAACAGACAGTGACTCACAGACTTTGGAAAACCTTTGGTTTTTCAAACAAGACAATCTGGGGGGTTGGGGGGATGCACTGAGGGATTGGGACGCAAATGCTATCAAATTGATTTGTGATGATTCTTGTACACCTATAATTGTAATAAAATTCATTAAGCAAAAAAAAAAAAAAAATCCCTTGGGTGACACTCACCATTACCACCATTTACCCTCCAAAGGAAACTCATCTCTTCCTGCCCTAGTTTGAATAGTAAGCAGTGACGTATTGTATCTATGAAAACCTCACTATGTTCCAGACACTGTTCTGGGTGGGACACGTGTTAGTTGATCCTTCTAACTACACACAGGTAGGTACTGTTATTATCTCCATTTCACATGGGAAAGAAACACACAAATGAGAAAAGTTACTCACCCCAAATCCTTAGTAAGTAGGCAGTGAAGAATAAAACCCACTTGTCCTCTGGAGTGGGATCAGAGCGCCTCTGCTCCACCGCCTCCCTCAGCAGAGATCACAATCCCTCCACTAGTGACCTTGAGGGAGGCCTCAGAAAACGTCGCGAGACCACTGGGCCAAGACAGAATGGATTACCTCACTTCACTCCCTCCCTCAACCCCAATAAAAAAAAAAGGAATAAAAGGGATATCTTTTAAAGATAAATTCAGACAGAGGGGAAAATAGGAGATGAGCTGGCAGTAACAAAATGTACGAAGCTGGAACGCTGAAGGATGAATGGGGACTAAGTAGCTCATCCAAGAAAACTGAGTCCTAAGCTCTCAGTGGGGAATCTAATTATAACTAACACCCCTACCCACCCCTACCAATGGACCAAAGTCCAATTCTCAGGAATCTCTGGCCCAAGAGTAAGGGAGAAAGGAGTGGGTCAAGTCCTTGAGAAAGAGTCTTAGATCTCCATCCCACCCCAGAAAGTCTTCTCTCACCCTCATTTTCACTAAATGTTTGAGAGTTCCTTCTAAGTTTGATAGTTTACCAGTGAAATCATCTGAATTCAGAGTTTTAATGTTTTTGTTTTGTTTTGGTTTGTTTTTTTGTTTTTCATTTTTGGCCACCTCATGGCATGTGGAATTCCTGATCCAAGGATCAGATCGGAGATGCAGCCACAACCCAAGCTGCAGCTGCGGCAATGCCAGATCCTCAACCTACTCTGCTGGGCTGGGGATCAAGCCTGCATCCCAGCTCTTCCAAGACGCTGCTGACTCTGTTGTGCCACACTGGGAACTCAGTGTTTTTAGTTACAGTTTCAATTCCTTTGATGAATGCCATTTCATGCTCATGGGAATGGTTAAAACATAGAAGACTGGCAAAACCAAATACTCGTGAGGATATTGAGGAACCAGAAGTCTTATCTACTGGTGGAAGTGTAAAATAAAATCACATTTTGAAGAATGATTGGAAGGTTAAATCTACATTTATCCTGTCACCTACCAACTTCACCCCTACATATTTATCCAGGACCTCTCTTGCCATACCTGTTGCTGGTTTTACTGGGCACAGGTAGATGTAACCACTCTTAATGGTTTCAAAAGATTGTTTCAGTTAATACTTCATTTCTGGCCCAGTTAAGATAAATCCTTGATATTTTTTCAGCCTCATGCACTTGTCTTGAAGACATCTGAAGGATGAAATTATCCTTGCCCTACTTTTCTTTAAAGCTAATTTGCTTAGCATGAAGTTATACAACAAATAAACCACACTCATTAAGCATTTGCCACACTGATCAGTGATTTGAATATCATACATAATTCAACTTAATCTCATAAAAATTACTTGAAGGGACTGCTTATTATAAATATTTAACAAAATCAAGGCCCTATTTATAATATTTTACAAAAATGAAACAGAGAAACACTGTTAAGTATAGGATTTGCAATCTGGCAGCCTAACTTCTCTACACTACTTATGTGCCATCCTCTTTTTTTTTTATGGTTTCCTTTGCTGTGAGAAAGCTTGTAAGTTTGATTAGGTCTCATTGGTTTATTTTTGTTTTTATTTCTATTGCTTTGGGAAACTGATCTAAGAAAACATTTGTATGATTGATGTCAGAGAATGTTTTGCCTAGAGTTTTATGGTGTCCTGTCTTATGTTTAAGTCTTTAAGCTATTCTGAGTTTATTCTTGTGCATGGTGTGAGGGCGTGTTCTAGTTTCATTGATTTACATGTAGCTGTCCAGTTTTCCCAGAACCACTTGCTGAAGAGACTGTCTTTTTCCCATTTTATACTCTTGCCACCTTTCTTGAAGATTAATTGACCATAGGTGTTCGGGTTTATTTCTGGGTTCTCTATTCTGTTCCATTGGTCTGTATGTCGTTTTCATACCAGTACCACACTGCCTTGTTTATTATAGCTTTGTAATATTGTCTGAAATCTGGGAGAGTTATGCTTCCTGCTTGTTTTTCCCCCCTCAGGATTGCTTTGGCAATTCTGAGTCTTTTATGATTACATGCCATCCTCTTTACTGATGTCTAAGCAACTTGGAGTAAAACTGGATCAGCAAGTCTTGGAAATACTTAGTTGGTGAACATGCAGGTGTGTGGGGGGGGTGGAGCAGAGAGAGGTAGAGAGACTGAGAGAACAAGATATGAGGATGGGTGGCATGAATTTTTGTTGTGTGGGGAGGTGGAAGGTTGTAAATAAGGGGAAAATTTCAATGTCACTTGCTAAAATGCAAAATAAAATATCATTTTTGAACATCTAGTTCATGGTCTGAGAATGTTAGAAATTTTAAATACATGAATAAACACAGGCTGAGTTTTAAGAACTGGAAAGAAAGCTGAATAAAGTTAGCATTGGATACAGTAAAATTCTGGGCTGCTAATTTCTTCCCTCATTTAAGGAAAAAAGAGATCCATAAGACAGAAAATGAGACTTCAAGCAGAAAGAATGTTGCAAAGAAAATTATTTCTTGTTGAAAATAATGAATCCTTAAATGAAGAGGAATTATCCCAAGATAGGTATTAGCAACTTACTAAATGTATCTAATGTAATGTAAGCAATATGTTCTGTGATTCAGTTTTGACAGACATAAGATTGTTCCACAGAATGCAACTTAACCAAGATGTACAAGCATAGTATTATATATAATAATTTTACATATAATAAATACTATTTATTTATTATACTAAATAATAAAGTAATATATAAAAGGCTATATTACAGGGCATAAGGAAAACCCAACTTTATATTTTATCTTATTTTCTGAAATGGTAGTAAATGGTAGATTAGCCCAAACAGATAGATTGAGAACTTCAAATTGAAACAATGTTATAGAAATAAACTTTCGTAGCTTTTGATCTCTCTTTGAGTTATTTTGTACTATTGCATCATGTTGTTCCTGGATGAGGAGTTTTGAAACTATGAGTATCAAGGATCAATCCTGGATAACAGCAAGTACAGTCAAGGAACCAAGAGGTAGGACTGGAAGAAGAGGGAGTGGGTGTTGGCTAGCCAAGGTCAATATTGGAAAGTCATGAGGACTTGTTAAGGGCTAAGTTAGAAAATTGGAGCATGCAAGCACTGCAGGTAATTTCCAGAGAAATCTAGAGTCTTTATAATGGTTGAAAATATACATCTCTGCTGTTGCCACATGGTTTCTGAAATATTAGATCTTACTTGACCCATTGTAGAACCGTTGAGACATTTAGCTTTCTGAAATTTATCAGTATCATTTATATTGAAGAGTAATTAATCAAGTTCTGCACACATTCCCATTAGAAAACTAGGAATGGGCTAGAAATAGTAATAAGAAAAAATATCTGTATTAATCCTAAAGCCATACTTAATCGTAATCTAGTAGCAGTGTGCCTCCAAGGTCACACTCCAAGAAACTTCAGACCAACAAAATCATGCTCACTATTATTATTGGTAAAATTGATTTTAAGGTTTTGGCTAACACAGCAAGATGATGCAGAGAAACAACAAACATCCCTAAAGCTAAGAGAAAAATTATTATGTGGATATGAAATTCATTTAGAACTGAAGAGACACAACTAAAATTCTTAAAATAAGGAAGACAATCCAGCATAGTGGTGAAATACAAGATCACATTCAAAATAACTTTTCTTTATATAAGCAATAACCAGTTAGAAAATTCCATTCATAACGGTAACCTAAAACATAAAATATCTAGAAAAAAAACTAATGAAAAAGTGTGACTTTTTTGAAGTAAACCACAAAAGTGACTTTTCTGAAGTAAACCATAACAGTAATTCAAAAGATATAAAAGAAGAGAAAGACATGTCACATTTCTGAATGAGACTAAATATTAAAGATAAATAACTTGTTTGCTAATCAAAATTTGTATTTTTTTAATTTTAGCTTATTAAAATGATTCTAACATTTAACTAGGTCATAAAAACAGAGATATGAAAATGGCTTATAAAATCCTGAACAAAGGAAATACTGAGGTCAGACTCGCACTACCATATCATAAAATGTAATATAGAACCCCTGGTGATTAAAACCATATGGTATCGGCAAAGAATTGATGGATCAATGAAACAGAATGGATAGCTTTAAAACAGATTACAGTATACAGAAGAACATATCATGCAATAAAGGAAATGTCACAAACCAATGGGGAAGGCTTTTTCATCTAACAAGACTGAGAACACTAATAAACTTCAGAGAAAAGCAAGATCCTCAGAGAAGAAGAAACACAAATGGTAAATAAACATATAAAAAATGCTCAATCTTGCTAGTCATTCAGGAGATGCAGATTAAGGCCACATTGATTTACCTTTTATATTCACTAGACTTCAAAAATTAGCAGACATACCGAAATGGGAGAAAATGTGGATCAAGGCAAAATCTTACAGCTTGCTGGTAAGAATATAAATTGGTACAGTCACATTGAAGTTTGCACAATTCTTTAAACTTAAGACTCATATCCCCCACAACCTAGCAGTTTCATAGGAATTCTTGCATAGGTGCACCAGTAGACTTGTACAAAATATTCTTAAAACTTAGTCCATATTAGGAAAAAAAAGTAAACAAAATATTCATTGACAATAGAACATAAAATACACTGTGGCATAGTCACACAATGAAATAATATACACCAATCAAAATAAATGGGCAAAATTATAAATGACTACTACAAACTATTGAGAAAAAAAAGGAAATCACAGAATGCTACCTGCTGCATGATAATATTTTAGAAAATCCTGAAACCAGCAAAAGTAAACGACATATTAGGAGGTTATATGTACGGCAAAACTACTGTCTTAAGCACAGTCACAAGTTTAATACACAGAACAGAAAACGTTTTTTCAACTTTGGCACTATTGGCATTTGAAGCAGATAACTCTTGGCGAAGGGAGGCTGTCCTATGCATTATTGGATGTTTAACAGCATCCCTGGTCTCCACCCACTAGATGCCAGTTGCAACCTTCATTCCATCAAAACTGTGACCAGCCAAAAATATAGCCACACATTGCAGAATGTCCCATAGGAGTTACAGTTGCCGCTGAGTAAGAACCCTGGGATTAGAGGTTACTCCTAGGTTTTTGACTAGAGGGCAAAGCAGGGAGATGGTAGGGGAGGAACCCAGGGGAAGATGCAAGTTATTGATAACTCTTTGGTTCCTGGTTTGAGTTGTAAGTCCAGGGATGTCGTTTTATAATTGTGCCTCATGGTCCATGTTTTTTTTTGTGTGTGTGTGTATATCAGATGGTACAGGATTTTGAAATTAACAACATATGAAAATACATAGTAAAAAACTAGAATAAAGTATCCCCAAATTAGCAGTATATATTATAGGTGAAGGTTATCAATGGTTTCTAGTTTCTTCTCTGTACTGCGTTTTCAAAAGAAAAAGAGAACATGCATTAACTGTATAAAAACTGTTTTAAAAATCTCTATAAATGAAAGGACATGACACTGCTTGAGGATCACAGTCTGACAGAAGGGGAATCATTTCAGAACTCATGAAAAAGTTCCATATTTATTGCTTACATTTATTATACATTTAATTTTGAGAAACAGCATTTGATCTGGCATGATATATGTTCTTCCCTTGCTTGTTCTGTGTTTCAGAGAATGCTTATTAATCTAGTATGTATCCTGCTTTATTTTTGTAAAGGATAATAAAAAAGGATTTGATGTTATTTGAGGGTTTGCTATATTTGAAACCGCTGGCTTGGGTCGTCCCAGGCCTGTGATAAACCCTGGCGTTTGGTTTAATCTGCTCTCTACTAGCAGCTGACGCACAGCATGCTCTGCTCTTTGTATTTCTAATTTTTGTGAACGCTTTGATCAAAATCTGATGATGTAAAAAACAAAACAATAGGATCAGTGGCAGTGGCAGCTAAATGAGTTCAAGCAGTTGTTTAAAGCACTGTCACAGTTGAGAAATCGTTCTTTTCCTTCACACGAGATACAAATTCTGGATGTTGAAGGAGAGATAATTAAATATTATTTTGTTTATTCCTGGTGTGAACGGGCTGCTGTAGCCCAACTGATAAATATTCAGTACGAACGCCACAATCCAAGGGTCATCTTAGCCAATAGGTGCTAGAATTTCTTCCTGTATCACAGGGAAGGAGATATGTAATATTTCTGTTTATGAGATTCCTAACTAGGTGTTTTTATGGTATAGGCATTTGCCACATCACTACTCAACCTTCAATTTTTAATCAATATTTTTATTGAAGTATACTTGATTCACAATGTTGTTTTAGTGACCTTTATTTTTAAAAGAAGGCCTAGTAATAGAAACCCTGGATTTGATACAAACCCTAGGTAAAGTCATCTAAACTCTGAAATTTAGTTTCCTCAACCATGAAATGATAGCAACCGCATCACCTGACCATTTCACCTTATGAATAGAATTTCTTCAGGTTCTGTATGAGAAAGCGCTTTGGGAACTATTTATATCTGCCTACCTATACCTGTGTGTATATGTACCTAGAGCTTTACAGAGATGCAGCCTGCAATTATAACATTCACGGACTTACTATGATCAGAATGTTGCAAGTCCAGGGCAAATTATTAATTTTCATGGAGTCACTAAGGGTAAGTGAAACAGTTTGTGGATTGTATGATCACTTGTTTTGTAAGTGGCTGCATCCTATACAGATCACAGCCCCCCTCTCTTTCCCCAGCAGTCAGGCATTCCGACTACCACCCCCATGGCTTGAAAGACTGTCACTTAGGCTAAAGTCCAGTACCCTGGCCACTCCTCTTACAAACTCCAGACTCAGATTTGTCTAACTCGGCAGTACTCAACCAGGGTCAGTTTTGCTCCCCTTCTCCCAGAGACAAACAACAAAGTCTGGAGATATTTTTGATTGTCACAGCTGGCATGGGGGCTCCACTGTCATCTAGTGGGTAATGGCCAGGGATGCTGCTCAACACCCTGTATATCTGGATGGAAATATCTCCCTGCAATCATCAATATACAATATAGAATAAAACCGGTAAATGAGTCAAAGTTATATAGCCAATAGACACTATTCAAAGTACCCTTTGTTGCATTCTTAGTTGCCATTACGCGGTAATATTTTTATTAGGCTGGCAATATAGTACTACAAATTGACCTATTGGAGACATTGTTATATATTTTTAATAGCTCTCTTAGATTCCACTGGAGTTAAGGAAATAATTCTGAAGAAATGAATCCAAAGAGAAATCATTACTGATTCTCATATAAAGATAATATGTTTTGTTTTCCCCTTTTCTTTTATATCTCCTTGACATTGACAGTGTGACTAATGTATTTGGTGGTATGAGAAATCCACAAGGCAATGACATCACAATATGTAATTTTTCCCTTGTGTACTCAACAAAGTCAAAGTTCTCTTGTACACTTAAAGAATCAAAAGGCCTAACTTGAAATTGGAATAGTATCCAAAATAAACAAGTTGTAATGTTCTCTTTCCCCCTAAACCCAACCTTTTCCTCTGTAGTTTTAAAGTTTGGAATTAGGTTGTCATAATAGTCCGACTTTCATTTTTAATTAGTCAGTGATTTAAAAAAGAAAGAATGAAAGAAGAACTTTGCTGTGCATTAAAACCTCTGATGTGTAGTTTTCTTTGGGTTCTGGTGTTTGAAGTGCCTTACATTGATTTTTTTGTTGCCAGTAACTAAAATACCTACTAATGCTTTCTGGCTCTAAAAGAATTGCACAGCATTGGCTACATATGTTTACCATTATCCACAGAACTGTCAGACCCTTTATTCCAGTGGAGGCATGCATGGAAATAGGCCAGAACGCGAGGGAACACAGTTCCGGTAGTGAAATTAGCAACCGGACAACATTCCCAGGGAAGCGGCTGAGTTCAGTTCTGGCAGAAATCCCATTGCTGCTGGTACAAAAAGAAAAAAGGAAAAAGAGAAAAAAAGAAATAAAAGAAAAAGAGAAGAAATACAAAGGCTAAAATTTATCTGGGGGAACCAAAAGAAGGTACATGCACATGATTTGCATAGCCTATCAAAAAATATTCCTGATCATTCTTTTCATTTATTCTAAAATTTTGGTTATTGGATGATTTCTGATTTTGAAATGGTAGAATGCTTTTATGAACCTGGATTATGCATGAAGCTTTAACACTTTAGACTGGCAAACTTTTGACCTCTGAAGGGAATTTTAAGCTCTTATTCCACTATTGTGGTCACAGGACTCGAAAGCCATCATTATGGTTGAATTAAATTGTAGGTATTATTTTAATTTTCCCCAAATTGTATCAATTCACCAAACCAAATATGGTGAAATGGAAAAAAATCAGTTTTTCAGTGTAATCTATAAAATTTTAGCAAGGGTAACTTAAACATGGATAGTCATTAGATGATATATTACCAATTTATGGTATTTATCTAATGTTCAGTTAGATTGCTAAGTAACATGAGTGCATTTGTAAAATATTGCTGAAAATTCAAAATATTAAGGAAGGCATTTTAACATCACAAAGCTTACTGGAGACCAGGCAAAAATATAAAATTATACCAATCTGTATAATCATAATACAAAACGTATCTTGGCTTTCAGATTCAATTAACAATACTATGTGTTAATCATTCTATATTTATTATTCTCTTTGCGCTTAACAATAATTGCTGAAATTGGCTTTACTGCCCTTTAAAAGCAAAGGGAACTGAGGCATGAAGACGCATATAAGAATTCTCTGTAGAGCTAGAATTTGACCCCAGATCTGCCTGACTCTAAACACGCCTTGTGAGCTTCACTAAACTCATTTCCTCTTCTCCCTGGACCCCTCATAGTCCCTTGTAGTTTGATGTGGTCATGGGACAAATTTCCACATACTGGATGTAAACAGAAATGATGTGTACCATTTCAGGACTGGCCCATAAAATCCTCCATGCAGAACCCTCCTTTATACTTTTTCTTCTTCCACTGGTTTGAGGCAAATATGCATGGGCACCTTGGATATGGTGAATATGAGAGAAGTATAGGAAGGAAGGTGCTGGGTTTCCACATTGCCCCTTGACAAAAGTGTCATCCGCCAATCAGACACGTCTATTTGGGAATTTATGTGAGTGAGAAATAAAATTCCATCATATTCGAACCATTATACATATGGGGCTTTGTTTGTTACAGCAGCTAGTATTGCTCTGCTTGTATATTACCTGTATATTATAATACAGGTCTTTCTTCCTGTGAAAAGACCTGGAGAAGTCCATACAAAAGGGCAATATATATACACACACATACATACATACACACATTGGTAAACATTTGTTATTAAAATTTAACTTTTAAATAGGAATCTGGAGAGGAGAGATTTGAACAAAAAGGAGAGCTAAGAACTATCAACTCTTTTAAAGAAAATCATCATTCAGAAATGACAGCTCTTATTTTCTAAATTATCAACAACATCTCAAAAACCTGGTTTAGGAGTCATAAAGATATAAAATCCATTAATAGATATCTGAAAAATAGATAATACTGTGTGTAGAACAGTACTACGTACACAGAGGTATTCAATAATTATTTTTATTTGACAGATTTTACTTGAAAAACTCAGAAGGTAGGAGAAAAGAAGAGCAAGAAGACTCAGTATATCTAAATGGGATAATTCAATTCAGAGCAAATAAGAGTTGCTTGCAATTACATAAAATTTTCAGCTCTTAGTGATATTAAACTTCACTTCTATAAATTATGGTGATCAGGAATGATATGAGACCCCTTTAAAAACCAACATTAATGTGATGAGGTTTTAAAGACAGTTATATTTGCATGAAAAAAAATATCCCTAAAAGCCTACATTCTTGAGCATCTGTCTTTTCTCATATGAGAAAAAAAAATTTGCTTTCTTTTTTTAAACTGTAATTTTATCAGAGTACAGTTAACTTACAGTGTTGTATTAGTTTCAGCTGTACAGCAAAGTAAATTAATCATATATATAAACATATTCATTCCTTTTTCTTATATAGGTTATTACAAACTATTGAGTAGACCTTCCTGTGCTTACAGTAGGTTCTCATTAGCGAAAAAATATTCCAAAAAGGTGTTGAGATGATGCTAAAGCCTAATAGAATTGTCATAAAATATTTTATAATTTACAAGTAACTCTTAGTATCTGCAAGGAGAATAAGGCTTTTCTGGCTGGAGCTGGAGCAATGGAGCAAAGTCTGCTTCTTCCCCAGTTGTACAAATCCACGTCTGACACCTGACTGTGGGGGCATCTCTGACAGAGGAGATCTTTAAGAACAGTAGATCAAAAGTGTTAAAGTTCCAGAGAGGAGGGGTTGGAAGGTCATACGTTCTGGAATCAGAGACACCTGCCTCTTCTACTTTTTAGCTCCTTAGCTTTGGCTAAGGTGTACAAAATCTCTAATTCAGAGTTGTGGTTTATCTGCAAAAAGAGGACAATGCCATCTACCTTGAATGGTTTTGGTGAGAATTAAAATAAAAGGAGCCCCTGGCAAAAATAATAAGTAGAAGTGGTGGTGGTTGGAGCACAGTCCAGTCAGAGAGTAGGGTTCACCCTCCACAGATGTGAGTTGACAAGACTTGACTGGAAAACTCCAAACTATTGTCTAAGAGTCAGAATAGGGTTCCAGCTCAAGAGAGGAAAAAACTTGTATACAAATGCATGGAAAACAGAGGCTCAGTCATAAGGATGGAGAGAAGATTTCAGGAAGCATATGGAGCCACTCCACAATCACTAGGGACTAGCCTTATGACAGCATAACTGCCTCCAGAGCTCAGCCACTGGGAGGATGGAGCTCCTCATACACAGACAGACATGGTCAGGATTGTCTCAAGAGGGCGTAAAGCTGAGCCTTCAGGCTGTAGGTATATAATGTCTGTGTCTGTGTAATTCTGAGGCAAGCAGAGACTGAAAGTTGTTATGGAAAGTGAGCTTCATTCCTCATGATTTTTACTTTTATTTTTATATCATGTTCAACTATAAACCTTTGCAAACTGATTTGCAGTTGTGAGAAAGTATTCTTCAAATGTACAGGCTTATATCTTGACATGGAAACCTCTGTATCTTCTAAATTCTAAATTATTTACCTTGCTTATTGTATTTCACCTGGAATTACCTAACTCTGCCTCCCAGGACTGAAATGGAGGTAGAGGACAGGAGAAAGGTAAATATCACAGGAGCCAATGGAAAATATCCACACATTTATCTTTCTAAAAATCCTTTATAGATATTGAACATATAGTATTATTGAATTAAGCATTATGCTTTATCAGTTTGTAAAGACAAAAACAAAACAAAACAACAACTCTCCACTAAATTGCACTGCCAACATTGTCTTTTCATTAAACCTCTGTATAAACCCATATCCCCCTCTCCCTTCCTTCCTCCCTCCCTCCCACGCTTCCTTCTTCCTCTATCTAAAACTCAGTCTCATGGGGTTCAGAGAGGTAAGGTGATGCTATTCAATATGAGAGAGCTATAAAAGGAGGTACAGAGATACAAAGGACCATGAGAACATAGAGGAGCAGTTCCAAATCTTTCACAGGGAGTCAGGGAGGCTGATGCAGAAGCTGTTCTTGAAAAAGTATTCCAGGTCTAACAGAATGAGAATTGGGAAGACTGCTAAGGTGCTGGCCAACCATGAATTTCCCGCTACTTCCCTAACGCCTGTGCTCAGTCACGGGCTCTGTCAGCAGGGCCCAGGGATGGCCCCTAGAGACAACAGCTCCAAAGGTCCCCTTACTCCAGTGAGAGGGAGAGAGGACGCGGGGATGAGCATTTCTAACTGGAGGAACCCTGACTCCAGAAGTTGGCTTTCACTGGAGGCCTCCTCAGGTTGGATATGGATATGATTAGGGTCTGCAATAAGTGACATCTGTTTGCTCTGACCTTTGGGTAATGTGGCGTTTCTTTCTCTGGGGCAGATGCTAGAAAGGTGTTTATTGTGAGTTGACAGGGGTCTTGGTGGGTGGTGAGGTGTGAGTCAAAATTCGACTATGCATTTTGGCATTTTGTCTACAGATGTTTCTCAGATGTTTGTGGGCGGGCATGTCTTTAAATAAAGAAATACTAAATGTACGTTTTTTGTGTGTGGAGGAAAGGAAAAAACACACTTAAAAATTCAGCCCTTTTATGCTTTCAGTGACACTCTTGTTTCACTGCCAGATTGGAATTAATTGTTGCATGTACCTTCTGAAGGGAAAATTTGCTCATTTAAAGAAAAATCATCTGTTAGTTTGAAATTAACATGCTGATGAAGAAGCTCAATATGGCAGTTGGGGAAGAATGGAAAATTTCACGAGGTACCAGGCACTAGTTTTACATAGTCCAGCTTTGCTTTATCCTCCCAGTGTAACACCCCCCACCCAGGTCCGGACACAATAGGCCTCTGGTAAGCTTTATATCTCATATCTCCTGGTGTTAGTTTTATCTTATGAAATTATTTTTAATTTATTAAATGAATATTTGATGATAATTTTTCAGCAACTGTCCATTGCAGTGAGAGTTAGGGGTGTCTTCAGAATTCACAGTCTACATGGAAGTCATACCTTCTATTCAAGATACTACGATGCTGACTTGATATTATTGATGGAAAGGGAGATAAAGAGAAAGATTATTGTGAAGGCTATTCAAATTTTAAGTCCTTCAGAATTATCTTGAAGTATAAAAAAAAATGATTTGCAAAGGAAAGAGGAAAATCAAACCATAATCTTGAAATTTTCTTCCTTTTTTCACCTTAAAAAAAGAAACTAATCTAAAAAAAAGTCCACTTTGGTTCTGATTTCCAGAAATTTCCTCAAGTTCTAAAGCGATCTTCCAACTTTAGTTTGAGAAAATCTACTTGAAAAACTTTACAAATGGATGGAAGAAACTCCTTACAGAACTGGTTAATCTGATTAGCAAATAAATGGAAAAATAGTGATGACGGAATGAGCCTGGAAACCAAAAGCTTAAACATCACGTAGAGTTTCTGCTTTGTATCAAAACTTCTTGAAATAACGTTTTTGACAGACGTTCACTTTAACCTCCACTTGTTAGCAGTTATATGGAATTTACCCCAAAAAAGTTTATTTTCAAAGTAAGTTTATTGTGCATCGTTAAAGAGACCAACTTTTTCAACTTGGCGCATTTAACATTCTAAATCTTAATGATTATCTTGACAGAAAGAAAGCACTTTTGCTTTGTCAGCACCCGTGGCATATAGAAGTTCAGGCCAGGGATCAAACCCATACCACAACAGTACCCTGAGCTGCTTCAGTGACAATACCAGATCCTTAAACTGCTGTGCTTCCTGAACTCCAGAAAGCAACGTTATCTAATGTTGCTGCTTTAAGAAAAAAAAGACAGCTGATGAATGATTGTAAGGATAGTTCATTGCGAACAAAATAATAAGACTTGTTCAATTTGTTGGTGACTTTGTTCTGGATGAATATAAAAACTACTTTTTCACTTAGCCACCATACAGACCTATCCTCCAGGTCATCTACAGAAATGAAACAGAGAAACATGAAACATGGAAACCTCATCAAAGGTTGGTTACAATCTTGATTTCCTTTTCCCAAGGTAGGATAGTGTATTCCATCAAACCCAGAGAACAGAAACACCGTAAATATTTAAGGCACACAATTTCTTCACTTCAACTCGGTACACTAATGACTGACTTTAGTTATCAACGTCTTGTGGAGAGTGGGCCTGTCTCCACTGACATTTGGGGACCCACAGAGTCTAGTTGTAGCCACTCAGTATTTGTAGTCACTCATTCAGAAAACCACATACTCTTTCCTGTTTTCCTGATTTTCTCAATCTTACCCTACTTCCTCCAAACCTTTCCCCACTCCTCAACTCCATGGAGGAAAGAATGGTGGTAAATAAAGCTCTATTTTTTTCTTACCCAAAAAAAGTGTTAAGAAAAAGGCCCTGGCAACAGATCACCTGGCTTTCATCACTACTGTTGCAGGACAGCAGTCAGTGTATCTGAAGCTCAATACTACGTGCTATTCCAGTACATTCAAGGCAAGTGTGTCAGTCAGAATACTCCAGATCATATTAGGCAAACAAAGAGCCCAACACTCACAGAGGCTGAAAACAACAAAGTTTTATGTCTTACTCACACTATATGTCCAAAGCTGACGGGTGGGAGGCTCTGTTTCCCAGACCCAGGCTGACGGGTCCAGAGTATTAGGGTTTGCTGCAAAAGGTAAAGAGAACAGGGAGACCTGGAGCCAATGTCCTGGAAGAAACATGTGTCATTTCCTCTCCATTTCATTGGTCAGCATAAGGGACGTTACCTTCAAGAGGACAGGGGGTTGGAATTTTCTATATTCCTACAAATAAGGAGAAATACTTGCATGTAATGAGTACTCAATAAATATTTATGAGTGGCAGTTTATTAGATGTCAATTGCTGCATAGCAAATTGTCACACACTTGGGAACTTAAAACAACACCCATTTATTATGTCACAGTTCTGCAGTTTGAAAGTTCAGCCATATTTTAAGGGCTCCTATGATTAAAACAGCTACATTCAGGTAGTCTCCCTACCTTAAGGCCAACTGATCAGGGAGCCTTAATTACAACTGCAAAATTTCTTTTGCATGTAAAGCAGTATGGTCACAGAGTGATGTCTCATCATATTTACAGGTTTCATGAACACTTTGGAAGTGGAGATTATATAGGTCATGAGGGATCATGCTGGAGTTCTGTCTCCCACAAGCAGCCTGGGGAGAGTGAAAAAAGCATTACTGAATTGAGCCAGATGACTTGGGTTCAAGTCACAGACTCTGCTAGTTAATAACAGATTATTTTAAGCAAGGCATGAAGCTTTTCTTCTCTCAGTCTCAGTGTCCACAATTGTAAAATGGAAATATTATTCCCTGCCCTGCTAGCCCCATAGAATAGCTGTGAGAATCAAATGAGATGATGTGAAAACATTTTATGAATTTAAAAGATCAACACAAGTGAAAATTATTGAGTATGAGTGTTATTTTACTTCTGAGGACCTGTTAGACCAAATCTTTTAAAAACAATGCTGGAAGAGGAGGCAGGCATGGAGGCTGAGGAAGGGTCTTGAGAGACAGGCGTTTTGGCTCTCTGTCCCCACAGATCACAAAGTTGATGAGCTAATCATAGAATAAGTGAAAGCATATGCTACACATTTCTTTTTTAATGCATGAAATAGGTGTAAAATTTTAGAGAATCACTTTGACAGGAGGTTTTTGGCCTCTACTCTATATAATGATAATAGTATATTCCCCTATATTTATGTGGTATTTTCTGAAGGAACTAAAACAATTTATAGACAGTACTGTTCCTCTTCTGAATATGCCAGTGAGGTAGTAGCAGATGTGAAGCATTTATCCATGTATAATGTAAGCACACAGACAAAGCCACTACAGAACACAGGACCCCAATGGCACAAAGAAGTATTTTCCCCCTTGATTTATGTTATTTCCTACAGTTAGGGAAAGTTTGGTACATTTACATATCCCAAGCCCACCCTGCTAGCACATGCTTACTCTATATTACTTTTAGACTAGGGATTGAGCATGAGAGTAACTGCATGTTTTCAGTCAGAGGTATTCATTTTGTTATTATTTTGCATTAAATACATAAAAGTTTATTTTGATTGAATGGATTCTATGAAGGTATCCCTAAACACACAGCCTTGGAAGTTGCTGGCTTCCAAGTACGTAAAGTGACTGTCATAAGACCAGGACTAAAAGAAGCAGGTCAAGATGGACTTGGAGGGCATGGAGATCACCTCTCCCCATGAACACATCAAAAATATATCTCCATGTGGAGATTCTCACTAAAAACTAGCCAGAGACTGGTAAAAATACTCTTGAACAATCAAGAGTGTAAGAAAGATCCATGTGGAATCAGGTAGGATGGGAAGAAAAGAGATTGGGGCAGGACCTGTGGCCCTGGGAAGTGACATGAGGGGAAGGGAATGACATGGGCTTGGAGATTGTCCCTGGGGAGTGAGTGGTTTGAGCCACATATTGGGTGTCCCATCCCTGGGGTCTGACACCAGGAAGATGAGTCTAATTGGCTGGCTAGAAAAACAGTAGGACTAACAGGAGGATGGAAGAAATCTAGACTCTGCTCATGAAGAGGATGCATATACTTGCTTACACCACAAAATAAGGTGGATAAAGCAGATTGAAACTGTAGAGAACTCTAGCCAGTTTCCTGTGACCATCCTGGCGTGTGCCTGAACCTCCAGCCCTTTTTGCTCTGCCATGCAGCTCCAAGCTAGAACAAGTGCTGCTGTGGCTGAGGAGAGTGCTTAGTTGTGAGGAATGGACTGAGCTTGGACCTGGAACAGCATCTGAATGGGGCACGAGCAGCCATTATTGGCACTTAGTAAGGCAGTTCATCAGAAGTGGTGCAGAGCTCTGACTGGGTCTGGGATAACCACAGTCCAAGCCCCATTCCACACCAGGAGCCCACTCCATCCCCTTTTGCTCTAGCGATGCTTCCCTCTGAGGTGAGGGCGTCAGTGCTGGGATGCAGGAGAGCTCACACTTAGAGGGACCCAAACCAGCTGGGACCTGACCCTCAGGGCATCTGCTCCAGCAGCTTGGAACCTGCTCCCACTACCAATAGATTGGTGATAGCCACTGAGCAGAGAAGCCCCAGCTCAAACCCAGCTCTGGTTCTAGCCCCTTTATCACCAGCCTCCCCCGCATCACCAAGGTGATAACTGCCAGCACACACTGGCGGAAGACATGACTCCTGATCATGTGGGGTCTAGCTCTCCCATCAAAGCCACTGGGCACACACAGACTATTTATGGAGAGTCCCTCACAAGGACACTCCCTCAAGACAACAATAGGTAAATGTTTCACCTAATTTCATAGAGACAGAGAAAGTTAAACAAATAGAAGACAGAGGAATTTGTTTCAACTGAAAGAACAAGAGAAAAAACCCTAAAAAACTAATGAAACAGAAATAAGTAATTTACCAGATTAAGAGTTCAAAGCTTAATAATAAGAATGCTAACTGAACTAGGGAAAAGGATATATAAACACAGTGAGAATTTTAACAAGGAACTAGAAGATATTAAAAAATAACTAGTCATAACTGGAGTTCCTGTTGTGGCTCAGTGGTTAACGAATCCAACTAGGAACAATGAGGTTGCGGGTTCGATCCCTGGCATCGCTAAGTGGGTTAAGGATCCGGCGTTGCTGTGAGCTGTGGTGTAGGTTGCAGATGCAGCTCGGATCCCGCGTTGCTGTGGCTGTGGCATAGGCCAGCGGCTACAACTCCTGTTAGACCCCAAGCCTGGGAACCTCCATATGCCGTGAGTACGGCCCTAGAAAAGGCAAAAAGACAAAAAAAAAAATAACTAGTCATAACTGAGGAAAATAATAACTGAAATTTTAAAAGTACACTAGAAGAAATTAACAGCAGACTAGGTGATACATAAAAGCACATCTGTGACTTGGAAGACAGAATAATGGGAATCACCCAAACAGAACAGCAAAAAGTAAAACAAACTTAAAAAAAAGAACAATTCAAGGGAAGCCTAAAACAACATCAAGAATACCAATATTCACACTATAGGTGTCCCAGAAGGAGAAGAGAAAAAAGTTGTCAAAAATATATTTGATGAAATTATGGCCTAAAACTTCCCAAACATGAAAAGTGAAACAGATATCCAGGTACAGGAAGAACAGAGGGTCTCAAACAAGATGAACCCAAATAGATCCACACCAAGACATATCATAATTGAAATAGCAAAAGTTAAACAGAATTCTAAAGGCAGAAAGAGAAAAACAGAGTCATATGTAACGGAAACATAAAGCTATCAGCTGATCTCTCCATAGAAACTTTGTAGGCCAGAAGGGAGTGGCATGATATATTTAAAATGCTGAAAGGGGAAAATCTGCAATCCAGGATACTCTACCCAGCAAGATTATCATTTAGAATTGAAAGAGAGGTGAAAAATGTGGAGAAAAACAAAAAGGAAGAGATAACCAATACTAACACTACCCTAAAAGAAAAGTTTAAAGAGTCTCCTCTAAGTGGGAAAAAAAAAAGGCTATAACAAGAATTATAAATCTGTAGGAAAGGAGCAAACCCCACTAGTAATGACAAATATATGCTAAAAGCTGTGAATCAATAACTTAAGTAAACTATGATGAAGATTAATAGACCAAAATTGTAAAATCAACTATAATAAACAGTAAAGGGGATAAACATGACAATGAACATAAATTATGGGGGAGGGGTGTAAAAAATGTAGATCTCTTAGAATGTGTTAAAACTTAAAGAACTATCTGTTTGAAACAAGTAGATATAGTTATAATTCAACAAATATAAACTCTATGGTAACCACAAGTCAAAAATCTACAATAGATAAACAAAAAACAGAGAAAGGAACACAAACATACCACTAAAGAAAAATCACAAAACTACAAGGTAAGAAAGTAAAAGGAGAAGAAAAAAATATAGAAAACAAGTAACAAAATGGCATTAAGTACGCATCTATCCATAATCACTTTAAATCTTAATGGACTATACTCTCCAATCAAAAGACATAGCATGATTGACTGGATAAAAAAAATAACATGTTGCTTACAAGAGACTCACTTCAAAGTTAAAAAAAAAAAAAAGTCTGAAGGTAATGGATGGAAAAAGATATTTCACCAATGGAATGACAGGAAAGAGGGAGTGCCAATACTCATGTCAGACAAAACAGGCTTTCAGACAAAGTCTATAAGAAAAGAGAGGGCATTTTATAATGATAAAGGGATTAATACAAGAAAAAGATATAAAACTTGTTAACATGTATGCACCCAATACAGGAGTACCTAAATACAAAAAGTTAATATTAACAGACACAAAGGGAAAAACTGAAAACAACACAATAATAGTAGGGGATTTTAACACCCTACTTACATCAGTGGACAAATCATCCAGAGAGAAAATCATTGGTCTTAAATAACACACTAGATCAATTGGGACTTAAGAGATATCTACAGGACATTCCATCCAAAAACAGAAAAATATATATTCTTTTCAAGAGCACATGGAATTTTTCCCAGGATAAAGCACGTACTAGGCCATGATCAATTGGAATTTATCCCAGGTACCCAAATATGTTTCAGTAACCACAAATCAATTAATGTGATACATCACTTTAACAAAAGGAAAGACACAAATCACATTAATGCAGAAAAAAACATATGACATAAGTAAATATCCATTCATGATAAAAATTTTCATCAACATTGGTATAGAGGGAATATATCTCAACATAATACAGGCCATTTACAGCAAATACACAGCTAAAATCATACTCAATGGTGAAACGCTGAAAGCCTTTCCTCTAAAATCAGGAACAAGATAAGGATGCTCATGGATGAGCATTACTACTTCTAATTAACACAGTATTGGAAGTTATAGACACAATAACCAGACAATAAAAATAAATTAAAAGCATCCAAACTAGAAGGGAAAAAAACAAAACTGCCACTATTTGCAGATGACATGGTACTGTATATAGAAAACCCTAAAGTCTCCACCAAAAACTATTAGAATATATGAATACAGTAAACTTGCAGGATACAAGATATACAGAAATATGTTGCTTTTCTTATACTGAACTATCAGAAAGAGAAATTAAGAAAACAATTCTGTTTAAAATCATATCAAAAAGAATAAAATACCTAGGAATAAACATAAGAAAGTGAAAAATTCTATACTCTGAAAACTATATCAGTGAAAAAACTGATAAGGAAAATTGAAGGTGATACAAAGAAATGGAAAGATATTCTGTGTTCATGGATTGTAAGAATTACTATTGTTAAAATTCCATACTACCCAAAGCATTCTACAGATTTAACATAATCTCTATTAAAATACCCATGACATTTTTCACAGAACTAGAACTGAAATCCTAAAAGCTAAATCCTAAAATTTATTTGGAACCCCAAAAGACCAATAATCAATGCAAGAGAAAAAAGAACAAAACTGGAAGTATCATACTCCATGAATCCAGACTACACTACAAATCTACAGTCATCAAAACAGTATGTCATGGGCACACAAACAGACATATAGATCAGTGGAACAGAATAGAGAACCCAGAAGTAAATCCACATTTAAGGTCAATTAAGCTACAACAAAAGAGATAAGAACATACAACGGAGAAAAGACAGTCTCTTCAATAAGTGGTGCTGGGAAACTGGACAGCTACATGTAAAAGAATACAACTGGAGCATTTTCTCACACCATATAATAAAATAAACTCATAATGGATTAAAGACCTAAATGTAAACCTGAAACCATAAAACTCCTAGAAGAGAACACAGGTAGAATACTCTTTGACATAAATTGTAGCAATGTATTTTTTTTTTTATCTGTCTCCTAAGGTAAAAGAAACAGAAGCAAAATAAATAAAAGGGACCTAAATTAAACCTAAACGTTTTTGCATGACAAAAGGAAACCATCAACAAAACAAAAAGACAACCTATGAAATGGGAGAAAATATTTGCAAGTGATATGACTAATAAGTAGTTAATATCCTAAATACATAAATAGCTCATACAACTCAATACCAAAAACAAACAAAGAACTGGTTTAAAAAGTAGGCAAAAGACCTGAATAGACATTTTTCAAAAAAAGATATACAGATGACTAACAGGCACATGAAAAGATGCTCAGCATCAGTAATCATCAGAGAAATGCAAATCAAAGCCACAAAGAGATATCATCTCATACCTGCCACAATGGCAATGATCAAAAACTGTACAAAAAAAAATGGTGGCGATAATGTGGAGAAAAGGTAATTCTAGATCACTGTTGGTGGAAATGTAAATTGGTGTAGTCACTATGGGAAACTCTACAGAGGTTCCTCAAAAAACTAAAAATAGAACTATCATATGATCTAGCAATTCCACCCCTGGACAGATATCTGAAGAAAACGAAAACAGGAAATTTGAAAATATTCATGCACCCCAATGTTCACAACAGCATCATTTACAATAACCACAATATGGAGCATCCATCAACAGACGAATGGATAAAGAAGATATGGTATTTACTATACAATGAAGTATTACCCAGCCATAGAAAAGAATAAAATTTTGTCATTTGCAGAAACGTGAATGGACCTAGAGTATATTATGCTTAGTGAAATGAGTCAGAGAAAGACAAATACTGTATGATACAACTTACATATGTAATCTAAAAAATAAAACAAAAGATTGAATATAACAAAATAGAAACAGATGCAACATAAAGATATCAAACCAGTAGTTACCAGTGGGGAGAGAAAAGCAGGGAGGGATAAGATAGAGGTAGAAGATTAAGAGATACAAACTACCATGTATAAAATAAGCAACGAGGATATATTGTACAGCACAGAGAATATAGTCAATGTTTTATAATAACTTTAAAAGGAGTAAAATCTATAAAAATCTGTAACTATAAAAATATCAAATCACTATCTTGCATACCTGAAGTGAATACAATATTGCAAATAAACTATGCTTTGAAATTTAAAAATTCTACCATGTTAAAAAAAAGACAAATTCTATGGTCTAGATTCATTACAAAAAACATTGCCATGAATGTTTTGAATCATTCACCACTTCTGGAAATGCACTCTCAAGATTATCTAAACTCTTCCTCTTGTCAGTATTTCTCTTTATTCTGCAGATGTTGGAATCTAGCTGATTTTATTTCCAGTGAAAACCACACAAAGAAATGATTTTTGAGGGTTCCCACTGTGGTGCAGTGGGTTAAGAATCTGACTGCAGTGGCTTGGGTTGCTGTTGAGGTGCGGGTTCGATCCTCATCCTGGTGCAATGTGTTAAAGGATCTAGCATTGCTGCAGCTGTGGTGCAGGTCACAGTTGCAGCTCAGATTCTATCTCTGACTGGGGAATTTCCACATACCGCAGATACAGTCATTAAAAAAAAAAGAAGGAAATGATTTTTAACATGAATCATGAGAAATGAAGTTAGATATGTGGAAGAATTTCTGACAGTAACAGTTGCTCAATATTGCAGGGAGTTTCTGTAACTTACTCTCCAAGAGGATTTAAATAGGGAAGATATGCAAGACATTGATTCCAGGGTGACGCTAGTGATGAATCTGGGATATATTTCAAATGGCTTCTTTCTGTGCTTCTCTTATTCTTATTTCTTTAGGTACTAATTTTTAGGCTACACTTAGAATGGCCACACATCTATTCCAAGTTTTTATTCCTAAAATCCTTTTTTAAACATCCAGGTATTTTAAAATCACGATCCTCCTCACTCCAAGCCATGGGTACTAGTAAAATTCCTAGTAAAATTCATTCACTCAATGGACTTGTTTTTCCCTCGGTTCTAACATTTCTAACCCTCAATACCAGGCAACCAGATTTTCATTAGATTTTTGCAGAATTATCATAGTGAGAAAACTATCTGGGGCAGGGGCACAGACTGATATCCTATCTACTTTTGGTTTTCATCTGGGTTCACATTCATTGCAGCCAAAAAAAAGCTGTCTTTTGTAATTCAACAAGTGAATAAAACTATCAATTTTAATGACACACATTCTTTAAAATAGAGAT
The DNA here is from genome assembly GCA_004024745.2 of Catagonus wagneri. NCBI lineage: Eukaryota > Metazoa > Chordata > Mammalia > Artiodactyla > Tayassuidae > Catagonus > Catagonus wagneri. The sequence continues at coordinate 6,998,222 of PVHT020000078.1, read as the reverse complement.
AGTAATACCTTTCTCACTGACAGGAAAATTGCCTCAGCATTAGGACGGCCCAAAATGTTACATCACTTAATTTCTGAAGCTGTGATAAATTTTCCTTATACTCCACAGTCATCTAAAATATTAATGTCATTTAGACATGAGAGGATCAACTTAAGGCTCTCTCTAATAGCAAATTTATAATCTTTTACATTCCTATGACATGATTTTGAAGTGACAATACAATTTCTAAGTTTTGGATATGGATAGAGTTTGACTAGAAATGAATCTTAATGATGATATAACTGGTTTTCCTATGCTAAGGCTAGATACACAGCAAGATTTTTAAAAGTGAATTTATAGCCAATTAACTTTGGAAAAGAAAATACAATAAAAAGACCACCCAGTTGATAGCAGCCCTTAAATAACCTGTTTAAAAAACACTTGAATACCACTGTGAGACCCACACACAGTCCTGAATTTTTTTAAGATTATTTGTTTACTTCTCAGTTAAAATAAAACCAACAAAGGATAACAGAAATTTGGGGAATTCCTCATGGAGCTGTACAATATTCAGTGACCTAACTATATGGCATATAAGGCACAGATCAAGTTCTTTAGACTATAATTTCATGATAACATACGAAAGTATAATTGTGCAGAAAATATGGAGTGCTGAAGTATTTAATAGGATACAAAGCAATAAAAGATTAATCCACTCTTAAATCTTTCTCTTTCCTAGATGAAATACACTGCCAACCCCATAAAACGTACCCAACACACACACACACACACACACACACACACTCCTTCCTGACACCCACAGACCCAGCTTCCCAATACATGAAATTACAGAGAAAGAAACAGAAGTTTGGCATGGTCCAGATAACTAGAGTGTTCCACTCTGAAATGCCCCCCTGACCTCCTGAACATCACCTGTAAGGTTCTTCTCACATAAAAAAGATGAATAATGAGTGGGGTTTGACCATACTGATGACTTATACACTACACTGTATATCTTATTATTATTTTAAATTTCTTTAGTGCCTCCATGCTAGTTCCCAGCAGACAAGCATCTGGTTCCTGCATATTTCCATATTTTGTGAACATGCTTAAAGGTAACCTAAAGTGTTGTTGCTTTATTGTGCTTCCTTTAGCCAAGATTGTGTAGGATAGTAGTAGAAATTATGAGTCCATACTGTTCTCAGGGGAAGGCCACTGAGACAAGTCTGTTGGCTGTTCTCAAATGTGAAATGCTTGCATAAGTGGTCTTACAGGAGGACTCAAATTGTAGAAGTATCTTCTCCACTTCACAAGTGGGAAATGCTTACAAGGTGCCTGGACTTTGCAGGGTGTCTTTGCATATTTAATTCTATCATGAATTATATGTGGATATTATTGTCCCTATTTTACAGAAATGGAAACTGAGACTCAGAGAAAATAAGAAACTTGCCCATAGTTAAGCCATGATTCAAAACGTCAGTCTGAGTGACAAGAAAGCCAATATCCTTGAGTTTACTCATTTCCTTCAAACTCCTTGAAGAACCAATTATAAATTTGTTTTATCATACAGCACAATTTGAATGCCTAATTGTACATTCAGTGGGCCTTCAGTAAGCTCCCCTGGGAAGACTTTAGAGTAGGAACTAGAAAACTCTAGGGTGATACACTTCTAAATGAAGGGTGTAGTGAACTAGCTGTAACTGACTGTCTTTTATCAAAACTCTATCTAAACCTTAATAATCTGGGAAAGGATGAGTCATAGAACCCACAGGTTCTTATTGACTTAAAGGGAAGCTTCAGTGTGTCAGGAGCAGGCCTACTTCGGGAAGACTGTTTAATGAAGGATCCGAATTCTGACTCACATGAGCTAAATGACTAAATGGCCCCTTTGAAAATATCTGGAAGTAATGCTGCCTTCCTGGACTGCACTCTTCTGTGACACCAACGTGGGATTATGGTCCTAATGTGTTGACAGCAACGAGTGACATCAGAATGTGAAGTTTTCAGGACACAGACTTCATGGTGATTTTGACACATGAACTCGATTGAGCCTTCTATGTTTACGGGAAATATTAAATAATACTATGACAGGTGATTGGGGATAACAGATTGAGGGCTGGGAAATATAAATGGGTGGGGTCAGAGAGATTTTCTTGACTATGGAAGATAAGGAGCTATAGTTTGTGGGAAGCTTTTAGGAGCTAGAAAAGTCTCTACACAGAGATTCTAGGCTGGGGGTGCAGGCTTGAAGTAACTAAGCCTGCAGACTAATAAAAAATATTTACAAGAAATTTTAAAGGTGTAGAGAATTGGGGAAGACAGAAGGAAGAGGAGAGGGCTAGCTGACCTGACAGGATTGTTGGAAGACTAACTGAAAGTTCTTGACCAAAAGTGCCAAATGAATAAAGTCACGTATTATTTTCTCAACAAAGGGAGCATGGCAGAAATGTCACCAAGTTACAGAGATGCTAAAATCAACACTTGCCTTATGTGGAAAGGCAAGGAGTTATAGAAAAAAAGAAAGCCAGATGGCTTCATAACAATTCCAGCCTTAACTGAGGCAGAGACAGAGATGTTCAGGTTATTTTACACCTCTACCAGAAACAGGGTTGAAATCTCTTGTTGAGCTCTTGAGTGACCCTATTAATAAGCAATCTCAGCTTAATAATGGAATTTGAGGCCAAAATGTAGAAGAGTGATGTGATTTTTGCATAAGGGTGAATTCAGAAGACATACAAAACAAGAAAGTTCATTTCATTTATCAACCCTGCAATATGGTATCTAACTAAACCTTGAATCTAGATCCTCAAAGCGCAACTTTGGCTATGCTAACAGACTTGTTCTAGAATCTGTATCTCTCCCTTTCTCCTCTCTTGCTCTCTCTTTTCTCTGTCTCTTTTCTCACCATGGCTGGGTTAGAAGAAGATAGGAACAGGAGTCCTACACCTGCAAAACAATGAACTTTGTCAACAACTTGAGGGAGCTTGAAAGTGGACCCTTCTCCAGTCGAACGTGAAGATGAGAACTCACCTGGCTGATATCCTGACTCCTGCCTGGAGAGGATCCAGCTTAGTTGTTCCCACATCCCTTACTCACAGAAACTGTGAGATCATAAATATGTGTTATTTTAAGCCAATAACTTTATGGTAATATGTTATATCTATTCTCAACACAGCAGCCAGAGAATTCTGTTAATAAGGAAGTACTTTCTCTATTTAAAACTCTCCAGTGGATTCTTCAATACAGAGCAGAAGCCAAAGTTTATACCATGGCTCACAAGGCCATGGGTGATGCGCCCATTACCCCTTCTACCTATTACTCTCTTATTTCTCTCTTTGTCTATACCAGCTGCCCCACCAACTCCCCAACATGCCCAACACCCTCTCTGGGCTTTGGTGTTTGTCCCTACGTCTGGAATTCTCTTCCCTCCAGTATCCACAGGATCACTCCTCCAGATTTTTTTCAAATTTCACTCTCTCAGCAAGCCCTTTCCTGGTCACTCTATTAAAAATTGCAATATCCATCCCACCCCGTCACCCCTCACTACCCTTTGCTGCTTTTCTTTTCTCCACAGTATTTACACCACCTGATATATGGTTTACGTATTGTTTATTGCCGGTATTCCTGCAGCAGGACATAATATCCATGAGCATGGGAACTTTTATCAGCTTTGTTCACTGCTTTTCTCCAGCATGTAAAACAGGTCTGATAAATAGCATGTGTTCAATAAATGTTTGCTGAAATAAATTTCAAAATGCATTGTAAAATCTGTTTTTAGATTATATTTCCAAACTTAGAGTAAAATCCTCCATTTGAGTATGACATAAGCATCATCAAAAATTCTCAAGCCTCTTATCCAGATTATCTGCCTCTGTGACTAAAGGTGTGGACCACTTCAGGAAATCCATTTTGCACCTGGAAGGAGGCCAAGATCAACATGACTCAGTGAAACCCTCCACTTGTCCAAATTTTACTTAGGTTTTACAGATCTGGAGCCCAACTCTGCTACCATAAGAGCAGACTTCCCAACAGGGAGCTAAAAGAAAGCTAAAGTACCAAAATCAAGATGCTTTCCATGTGATACAGGCATTCATAAACTACAGTTCTATCAACTAATTTTCTCTATGGTTGCAAAATGAGAAAACTTTGTTTCTTTAAGCAATTTTGAGAGTAAACGTTGCCAACCCCTACTTATCACCTACTTAACTGGGAGAACCAGATATCTAAGGCCTTGGATCTTGAATATTTACATGTGCTGAGCAGCAAGAGTCCAGGCTTGGTCCTGTGACCGGGCCCCCTTGCTGAATAGGACTGTGGGGCAGGGAGATGGCAGGATGTCTCCATAGCTGCTGTGTTGCAAGCAGGAGTGCAATAATTACACACATATTGGAGAACACCTGCTTGAAAAGAAAGAGCTTGGTACAGTGGAAAGAGAGTAAATCTTAGAGTCAGAAAGACCTGCTTAGTTTAAATCTCAACTCTGCTCCTGACTCTCTGACCTTAGGGAAGTTACAAATCCTCAGCTTCATTTCTTTATCTATAAGATGAGAATATAGTTCCTGTATCACAGAGCTGTTATAATAAAAAAGTGTGATAATATGTGTAAATTCCTTAGCATGGTGGCTGGCACACAGTAGGAGCTTTGTCAATGTGAGCTTCTATTAATAATAAAAACATTGAAGAACAACCTCAAGCATTATTGGTGTGGAATAAAAGCAAACACTAAAGAACAGTTTTAAGCAGTGCATTATTGGTGTGGCAGGAAAAAGAGCACGGCTAAATTTGAATAAAGAGAGGCAGATCCTCAGGAGAAAGTGCCTAACTGGAAACCAAAGAACTGTTTTCACATATATACCCCGTAGGCATTTGCTTATGCATATGTTTGCCCTTTTTGTGACCCCTGTGAATGATGACTGAATAGAAAGATTTTCTGACACTTTATGCGCACACACACACACACACCTGTTTGGTTTGATGATTCATGTTTGTGTGTAACTAGAGAACCAGGATTCTGACTGGTTTTGGTTCATTTACTTGTGGTTTAGGCAGGATGAAGTAGGTGGTTTCCAAATTCCCCTCAAGCCCCAGCTCTAGGAAAAGCTGCTCCTAGAATACCTTTACTCTCTTAGGGTAGATTTCCGGAGTACCAGTTGAAACAACTCAACCTTTCATACTCACACCATCATGCCTGTTAAGAATACACTGCCCTGATATTAGGTGAGGCATGTAGCAGCATGAGAAACCCCACCTCCCAGAGCCTGTGTTCTATTGCTACTATCAGAGAGAGAAGAAGAGTCCCACGGGACTCTTACAAGCTGATCCAAACAATAACCAGACTTTCTAGCTGGGGCGAGGACACTCAGCTGGGTGTGGCTTTTGGAAACAGTTTCCTGGACAACAGCCATATTTTCTCAGAATGTGCTACTTCAGAAAGGTTTTCTTTCTTATGGTGAAGGTGGTGTTCTTTGCTATGGGGGTGATGACAGCAATGTGATAACACCCCACTGTGGTGTAATGAGAGCCACAAAGCCCCTGCTTGGCCCTTGTGTTCTTGTGGTCAGTGACTTTGTGGACAGCTCTGTGGCCATACTGGAATTTCACCTGCCTTTGCAGTACTTCACTGTGTTGACCCTTGGTTTAGATAGGGCTTCTGAAGCCCACCCACATTCCCCCCACTTCCGTCAGGGCTATATGCAATGCATCAGCAGACACGGCGAACAAAAAGGAGAGCACAGTGGTTCTCAGATGTTAGGATTTCAAGACAAGGGAAGTTTTCCTAACTAAGAGCACTAACAAAAAGTAACAACACTCTACCACCAGAAAATAATAAGATTTAGGCTGTGTAATCAAACATTTCTACATTGCATCCAGACCTTGAAGAAGATCACTCTATGCCTCAGCTTTAGTCTCTTTATAATAGAGATGAAGGCTGTACTCACTTCATAGGCCTTTCCTGAGAATTACACATAAATTCCCTGCCAAATGCAGACAAAGTACTTAGCACAGTGCCTGGCAAATGCTGTTATTATCCTCATTATTATGATTTCATAAAAGAAAGATTATTTAACACAAAAAAGTAGAAAGTATCTCAGAGTAAAGAAAAATCATTTCTAAGAAACACAGCTGGCAAGACAAATACGTATGTATTGTATGTATACATATACATATATGTAAAAAAATGAGGAAATAAAGTTTGAGATGTTACACTAATCAGGGTGCCAGCAAACCAGACTCTTGGGCCCAGTCCCACTTACCACCTGATTTTGTAAATAAAATTTTATTGGAACACAGCCACACCCATTTGATTACATTTTGCTGCTTTTACACTAAGGCAGAATTGAGCAGTTGCATCAGCGGCCAAATATCCCACAAAGCTTAAAATATTTACTATATGGTCTTTTACACAAGAGTTTGGTGACCCTTTCCCTAGGTAGAAGAAAAGATTTTACTTGGATCCACTTCCTGATTTCTCTGTTTCTTAACAGGCTACCCCCACAAAATATCCAGAATTAGCTCCCTCTAATTTGGACACAGCCACACCTACCTGATGCAATCCAGGCAAGAGAAGACATGAGTGTCAATGTGATATTGGAATACAAATGAAGGCCACTAATTCAGAATAACTAATCAGGTGGCTCAGTGGGTTAAGAACCCAACAGATTGTCCATGAGGATTAGATCTGAACCCTGGCCTCGCCCAGTGGCTTAAGGATCCGGCATTGCCATAAACTGTGGTGTAGGTTGCAGATGCGACTCTGATCCAGCATTGTTGTGGCTGTGGTGTAGGCCTGCAGCTGCAGCTCTGATTCAGTCCTTAGCCCAGGAACTTCCATATGCCACAGGTGCACCCCTAGAAAAAAAAAAAAAAGCTAACCTCAAGCTTTAAAGTTATTAATATTCATTGAACAGATTTTGGAAAATATAAAAAGTGTGAGGAAGAAGATAAAAATTTTGCCACTCAACAATATTTTAATTATACATAGACACTGGTAATTTTTACTTTTCACAAAAATGAGTTCCTACCATGTTTACTGCTATGTAACCTACTTATTAAACTGCATTCTAACCTAAATATTCTATGACATTATATACTTTTACTCAAGGATATTTTAATGGTTATTGAAATAACAATTCAAATTTAAGTAATTATTTATTTGAATCAAATTAGTCTTACCCCAAATTTATGTAACATCTTCAATGTGCTGAATACTCCACTAGGTGCTGGAGATATATCCATGAATAAGAGATGTTCTATATGCCTTCTGAGAGCTAATATTCTGGAAGGGAAAGCATAGAACAAGTAAACAGGAAAATAAATAAAAACAACTGCAAATTGTGAATAGTGTTATAAAGAAAGAAAAGAGTAACAGAGAAAACTTAAATGGACATGCTTTGAATAGCCTATTGAGAGAAGGTTTCTTTGGGGGGTGGCATTTTACCTGAGTCCTACAATGATGAGAAGAAACCAGCCATGCAAAGAATGAAGAGCATTCCATGCAGAGGAAACACCAGATGCAAACATCCTCAATATTCAAAAAAAATTATTCTAAGATTTTAAAGAATCTCCTAAGACTGTCTAGGGAACCTGTCAAAGATCAGTGTGGCTGGAGTTTAGGGAGTACAGAGAAAAGTATCACAAAATGTAGTTAAGGGTAGGCAGGAGGTTAACACCTGGGGCATGCAATGAAATATTACTCAGCCATAAAAAGGAATCCTGATACAAGCAACAACACAGGTGATCTCAAATTCACTGTATGGAGTAAAAGAAACCAGACACAAAAGAGATGATGATACAATGTGCTTCCATTTATATGAAATTCTAGAACAGGCAAACTCACTTATGGTGATAGAAATCATAACAATTGTCCCTTAGGGAGTGTGGCAGGGATTAACTGAGAAGGGTATTTTCTAGGGTGATAGGAGTGTTTTATATCATTATAAGGGAATGTGTTTCACGGGTGAATACATCTGTCAAAACTTCACATTATATACTTTATATCATGCATTTCACTGTGTATAAAGTCTGCTTCAACATAAAGCAAAAAGCAAACAACAAAGGATGCACACACACAAGCAAGAGTAGCTAGGGCCACATCATGAGGAGAATTTGAGGTCGTGGTTCAAGTTTAGATTTTAATTTAAGCACAATGGAAGGCTCTCCCACGGTTTTTCAGCAGTGGAATGACATGATCTGACTTATAGTTTAAGATCCGTGTTGTTGCTATTGAGAAATACATTGGAGGAGGGCAAGTGTGGAGGTCTCAAGGCCAATTAGGGTCTCTTGTGGTAGTTCAGGTAAGAGATAATGGTGACCTATGTGGGGGAAGATCTCAGGGCTAAGGTGGAGGCAGTGGGAAGGTATTTAGCATGTAAAGGTGCCAGGATAGGCCAAATCGGCCTCTTAATAAGTGACATTTATGTGGTTCCCTTTTTGTAGTATTTTCATTATAAGCCGTGCTACAAGAAATATCCTTATGGATCAATGTCTAAGCACATCTATGATTATATTCTTGGATTAAATAAATTCTTAGAAGCAGAATTGCTAAAAGAAAGGGAATAAGCATTTTTATTTAGATCCAGAAATCAGCAAGTTTGAATGCCCACATCCTTGAATCTCCTTTCAAACTGGCCATTCATAATAATAATAATAGTTATAATATAACAATGCTATTAAGCTAAAGAATAGCCTTTTGTTATTTTTATTACCACAAATTTTAATTTTTTTTATTTGCTTTTTGGCCACATTGGCAGCATATGGAAGTTCCCAGGCCAGGGACTGAATCTGACCCACAGCTGCAATAGTTAGAGCAATACCAGATCCTCAACCCATGGTGCCACAGTGGGGACTCCCCAGACTCTGATATTTTTTTTCATGTTGTTTAGGCATTTGAATTTAGTTTTTGAGTTACCCATTTACTTTCTTTGGAATGTAGCTGTTCTTTAATAACTCTCCACGCTACCAATATTAAGCTTTAAGCTAAAATAAATCACTGTTTCTGAGCCTTCCAATTAGGTTTCATGAGTTTCTTCCAAAAAAAATAAAATAAGAGACAGAATTGCACATTACAAATGCATCAGATAACCAGGTTTCGTTTCCTCCTGTGAGACTTAATTTAGCACACTGTCCTGCAACAGTTATTTGAGCTCCCAGTGAATCAATCTTCTAGCTGGCTCAGCATCTTTCCAGCATTATCTGTGTGACGGTTTTCTTTTTCTCTCTTCATTGTTACACTGAGATAACACCAGAAAGGTCAGATGACAGCTTTGCATGGGATTCCAGAACGCCTTTATCTGTCTTATATCTTCTATGCCTCAAGAGTAATTGGTAAAATTGGGTTTATTTTAATGGTTGAACCCGCTGAGTATACTCCTCCGGAAACTCTTGTTTCTCAGCATTTGCTTCTGTACAACTGATGTCATTAGACTCTGTGAGTTGAACTGGGATCCAGGCTTCTCTTGTATTTCCCAGTGTCCCTTTCTCCAAATCCCTTTCTTTTCAATATCTATACTTTCTCAATGGTTAAAGTGATGTCAATACAGATTCAACATACATTCGTTTAACGCAGACCAATTGTGGCAAGAATATTGTCTGCATTTCCTACCTGACTTTTATTAAAATGAAAATTCATGGATATTTAACAACTGCTTAAAGACAAAAGATTTCCATTGCTATATGAAAGCTTCTAATATAGTATCACCTGAGCTCTCCATTACTATCATAAGCCTCCCACATTCTTCTTATTAATGTTCAATATATATCTTGGGTAGTCATCACTTACACTAGAGAAATTAAATTCCTACAGACTAATGTTTCTTTTTGGAAAGGTTCAAAGGTTCTTTGTTTTTTCAAAATGGTTTCAGAATCTTCTTAGTCTTTTCCATAACCATTGGACTTTATTAAATTGGTTATTTGAATGCCTGACACACACTGCATAGGTAAAAGCTGTACCACCAACTGGTAACTGTTATCATAGTGATGTATAACTTTATAGACTTGAAAGCTCCTTAAGGGTCAACAGCATGCCTTGGTGCATGTATCTCTATAGAGGTCTTCGACCAATTTTTTTTGCCAAGTGCAGCATCGGCCACATGGTTGACACTTAACATATGTTTGTGGACAACCTAATGAAAGGATGAATGTGTGATGGGTGAATGGTGAGTTACAAATACAAAAACACAGTCTGTGGCTGTAGAAGTCTATGGAGGGATGCTGCGTATTTTCTTTCACTAGCACTATATTACAGCCAGTCATACTCTCAGAATACTGAAAAACTGAAATTACAATATATTTCATTCAAATCCTTATCAAGTGCCTTAATATAAAATAGGCTTATTTGCTTAAAGAATTGTATTAGAGGCCTGAACTCTGGGATATTTTTCTCCTATGCCTTCTCATTTGACATTGTGCACGGAATTTAAACATGTTGACTCCTGTGGCATCTGTCTGTAAAACTCTCGAGAAACTAACAGTTAAGATTTGTGAAAAATATTGGGAGATTGCTTTGAAACTGCTGAATTTATATAACCTTATCATTAAATACACACCAACAATCATAATTATCATTAAAAATAAATGAATGTTTTTGTTTCCTTAAAATATACATTTAGCTGTGATAGGCATGAAAAAAAGAGATATAATTCAGTCAACAAAGTATTATAGAAATCAAGTTTTTAAAGTAGAAGATTTATATGCTAATAAATGACTAGCCCTGGGATAACTGCTAACACTTAAAGTTCAATAAATACGACTGAGCAGGAATGAGAGAGAATCCCAGGAATGGTGAGAAACTTCATTACTGTCTTTTTTCCTAGATACAAAACCTGACTTCTGGGTGAAAGTGCCCTACCTGTGAATTTAGGGTATGAATCTAGATATGGGTGACGTGGAAGGAGATTCAAAATGGTGCAGCCTAGCTTTCTAGTACCGCAATAATACTGACAATGAGAAAATGCCTGTAGTTTCTATTATGAATTTGTATTTGTTTTCCATATTTAATACGAGGATACTCTAGTGCAGTGTCCTTGCCCTTAGAGGGTTTTAATTTTTTTTTTTTTTGTCTTTTTGCCTTTTTCTATGACCGCGCTCATGGCATATGGAGGTTCCCAGGCTAGGGGTCTAACAGAAGCTGTGGTCACCGGCCTACGCCAGAGCCACAGCAACGCGGGATCTGAGCCGCGTCTGCAACCTACACCACAGCTCACGGCGATGCCAGATCCTTAACCCACTGAGGGAGGCCAGGGATCAAACCTGGAACCTCATGGTTCCTAGTCGGTCGTTAACCACTGAGCCACAAAGGGAACTCCAGGGTTTTCATTTTCTTTGAGATGAGAAAATGAAATGAAAACAAATACCTAATCCAGTTAAGACACTGGGAACAATGCTTGTCAAACTGTAGATCATAATATATCATGGGTTATAATATCAAAAGTAAAAATATCAGAGTATATCATATGGAATAAGGCTAAGTATTCTCTTGTGAAATGTTTGTATAAATTGTGTATTTGTGTATGTAGGTATGCATCAAGGGTACTTTTGTTTTTTTATCGTGAGTTGTTCCCCAAATGTTTAAAAGCCTCTACATTAGCAAGCCAGTGCAGATTTTCGCTAAGAATATAATAAAAATGGAAAGCTGAAACCCAGCTTGGGTGGCCAGGCCATTTTCTGCAAAGCAGGTAACCTGCCTCCTGAGCTTCCATCAGTTGCCAGGAGTGGTACAACTGCATCTGAGTGTAAGGAGTGTGGAGAATTCAGCCTCCTTTTCATGACAACAGCAGCAAAGGGCCCTATTGGGAACTCTCCCTGGCCATTTAAGTTGGACAACTGAAGAGAGAGAACAAGTGACAGAGCTTAGGAGCAGAGTGCTATAAGCTTTAAGAGACTTTGGAGACCATGAAGCCCACCCCCTCACATTACATCCTTGCCAAGAAGAATGTGTGAAAACCTCCTCGTGTCCAGGGATGGCTCCAGAGCTTTCCTCCCTTTCCACTACCTCCACTTCTCCACCAGATAATCCCACTTGACATGAGGGATTTGACATGATAGAGGTGTGTTGGCATCCTCGAAATTGAGACCTCTCCATTTAACATAAAACTAGTCAACATGAGACCTTTCCGAACTTGAAACTTGCCCACAATTATCAAATGATGTACAGTTGTTTGTGATACAGATAACATTCCAATAGGGACCTCACTAAATATCCCCTAAAAACTCCTATTATACAAGACCTCTGGCTGAACTTCAACCCTCTGCTGAGGAGTGAAAAAGAGTGGTGCTGTATCTGTTAACACCCCTCCTCCCCAGCTCTACTCCAGATGCTGGAGTTGTTAAGCATATTATCCTATTTACCTTATAAAAATGTGGACAAAGTGAGGCATCAACCTCTAGAAGAATATGTTAATTCAAGATAACTTGATTGATCCAATTTAATATTCAATTCTGGAGTGCCCATAAAAAGGACAAGGTGACCATCTATTATTAAGTTTTTAGTAGCTTTTGGCTTTCTTTATAACAGGTGTTATCCTGTGTTGGTCAAGAGTATCCTATGGGCTATAAAATAAAGAAATAAGTCTGAACAATTTATTGGCAAATTTCCCAAACTTAGGTCAGACTCAAGTATATGAGAAATGGTGCTGCACTGAGGGCAAATACCAAAAAACAAAACAAAACAAAATTTTGATTCTACAAAAATCTATTTTAGTTTGACTGTATGCTGCCTGAACTCCCACTGCAGAGAATGGCAAGCAGAAATGCATGGTTCCAGAAATCAATATCAAAAAATGTGTTTGTGTGTTAATACTACACAGCATCTTTAGATTTGCTATGTAGATTACTGTTATTCTAAAAGAGTTTTTCTGTGTTTACCATTGGTATTTTCCCTTATAGTGAGGTATAGTATGAATATACTCCAATTGCAAAGTATTTTTAAAATGAGAAAACTAAAAATTCATCCTATTTAACATGAACCAAATATTAAGTGTGACTTAAAAGTATTTAGACTTTCTAAAAAACAGATATGCCAGAACTGATACATTTGAAAGTTTACAGGTATCATCTAACTCCACTTTCCTTGTTCAGACATAACTGGAACTCATTCTTTGGCTACTTAGAATTGAATTATCTTGGACAAGTGTTTTCAACACTCAGAGCCTTCAAGTCCTCGTCAATAAAATGGGATTTTTTTTTCCATAGACATCTACGAGCAGAAAACAAAGGCATCATAACTGCAAACTATGTTTGAGAATTAAGTAATACAACATATACAAAGTTTCAAATAGCAACTAGCTCATAGTAGGTTCCTAATACATGGAAGGTCTATTTTATTTATATACATTTCCTACCACAAGACATAAACCTCATTTTTTCTTCTTAGAGAAATAAAAAATAAATAAATGGAAGTCCAAAGTTCATCATTCTGCTCCCCCATCAGGGCTTTGGTCCATTCCTTGCACTACCAATAGATCTGTTTCGGATAAAAAAATCCACTTAATATCTCTGCTTAAGAACCTCTCAATATATGCACATTTGGAATTCTCAGCCATCTGGCCTCTGCCTACTTTTTATCCTAACCTCCCCACTGAGAATGACATATACCATATAATGCACCATATAATGCCTTTTGTGGTTTGAACACAATACCCCTCCCCTCTGCTTGCAATGCCTGCCCCGATTCTTCACCCAGAAACCCCAATAACTCTTTTTCCCACTTTTGCAGCACAAAGTTTTCTCTCCCTCTTTTGTGCGCCAGTATTATATTATGCATTCTTGATGGATTCAAATTACTTGCTTGATTTGAACAATCTAGATGAACACAGAATAATCTGAACCTAGATATAAAAATCTTCAACAAAATATTAGCAAACTGAATTCAACAATACATTAAAATAATCATATACCATGATCAAGTGGGATTTATTCAAAGGGTGCGGTGATGGTTAAACATCCACAAATAGTTCAATGTGAATACTACATTAACAAAATGAAAGATAAAAATCATATGATCCTCTCAATAGATGCAGAAAAAGCACTTGACAAAATTCAACATCCATTTATGAAAAAGGAATCTCCACACAGCAAGTATAGGGGGTACACACTTCAACAAAATAAAGACCATATATGATAAGTCCATAGCTAACATCATTCAACAGTGAAAAGAATGAAACTTGACTAATGTCTTACACTGTACATAAAGATTAACTCAAAATAAATGAAAGACTTGAACATAAGACCCGAAACCATAAAGCTCCTAGAAGAAAACATAGGCAGTAAGCTCCTTGACATGTCTTGGTGATGATTTTTTGAATCTGACACCAAAAGCAAAAGCAACTAAAGCAAAAATAAACAAATGGGACTACATCAAATTAAAGAGTTTCTGCACAGCAAAGGAAACCATCAACAAAATGAAAATGCAACCTATGGAATGGGAGAAAATAATTGCAAATTAAACATCTGATAAAGGGTTAATATCCAAAAATATGCAAAGAACTCATAGAACTCAATAGCAAAACAAATGAACAAAGACAAAAAACAATCCAACCAAAAAAAATTGTGAGATGATCTGAATAGACATTTTTCCAAAGACATGCAGATGGGCAACAGGTACATGAAAAGGTGCTCAACATTGCTAATCATCAGGAAATGCAAATCAAAATCATGGTGAGAAACCACCTCACAGTCATCAGAAGAAAATCAGAAAGACAAGAAATAGCAAATGTTTGTGGAGAGAAGGGAACACACATGCATTGTTAGTGGGAATGTAAATTGGCACAACTACAACGAAAAATATCATAGAATTTCCTCAAAAAATTAAAAATAGAACTACCATATGATCCAGCAATTCCACTTCTGGGTATTTATCTGAATAAAATGAAAACATTAATTCAAAAAGATACACTCACGCCCATATTCACTGCAGAATTATTTACAATAGCCAAAATACAGAAACAACTTAAGTGTCCATCAAGGAATGAATGGAAAAAGACGTTTTAGGTATACATCCCCCAAAATGAAAACCTTAATTCAAGAAGATACATGCACCCCAATGTACACAGTAGCATTATTTACAATTTATTTACAACTGCCAAGATATCCATCAACAGATGAATGGATATTGAAGATGCGAGATATATTTATATATAATGTAATACTACTCAGCCATAAAAAGAATGAAATTTTGCCACTTTGCAACAACATGGATGGACTTAGAGGGCATTATGCTGAGTAAGTCAGAGGAAGGCAAATATTGTATATCACTTATGTGTGGAATCTAAGAAATAAAACAAACCAGTGAATATAACAAGAAACAGACTCATAGATATAAGAGCAAACTAGTGGTTATCTACGGGCAGTGGGAAGGGGGCAGGGGAAATATAGAGGTAATGTGTTAAGACGCACAAACTATTATGTATAAAATAAGCTACAAGGGTATAGCTTATTAGGGAATATAACCAGTATTTTATAATAACTATAAATGGAGTATAATCTTCAAACATTGTGAATCACTATACTGCACACCTATAACTTATATAATATTGTACATCACCTATAGTTCAATTTAAAAAGAAGCATTAAAAAAGAACACAGACATAGAGATTAGACTTGTGTTTGCTGGAGGGAAAGGGCAGAGAAGGAGACAAATGGGGAGTTTGGGGTTGATAAATGCAAACTAACACATTTAGGATGGATAAGTAATGGGGTCCTACTGTACAGCACAGGGAACTGTGCCCAGTCTCTTGGTTTAGAACATGATGGAAGATAATTTGATAAAAAAAAAATAAAAGAATGTGTTTGTATGTGCTGGGTCACTTTGCTATACAGCAGAAATTGATGGAATATTGTAAATCAACTATACTTTGATAAAATAAGAAAATTTAAAAAATATTTGAATATATACAGTGGAATATTATTCAGCCATTAAAAAGAATGAAACCTTACCATTTGTGACAAGATGTATGGACCTTGAGGACATTATGCTAAATGAAAGAAGTAGAGAGAGAAAGACAAACACCATGTAATCATATGTTCTCTTTCATATATGGAATCTAAAAGCAAACAAAACAA
This sequence comes from Catagonus wagneri, assembly GCA_004024745.2. Taxonomy (NCBI): domain Eukaryota; kingdom Metazoa; phylum Chordata; class Mammalia; order Artiodactyla; family Tayassuidae; genus Catagonus; species Catagonus wagneri. The sequence continues at coordinate 6,982,187 of PVHT020000078.1, read as the reverse complement.
AACAAAAAGCTCATAGATATGGAGAACAGGTTGGTGGCTGTAAGAAGTAGGGGGTAGGAAGTGGGAGAAATAGATGATCTGTTTATTTTCTTAGTTTAGATAAACTGAATATAAGCGTTAATAATAAGCAAAGTACTTGCTCGCACATTTGTACCCTCCAATAGAGCTTACAGTAGAGAGCTTAGAGTAGAGACCACAGGAGACACCATATGGATGGAGGTTAAGAGCACACTCTCTAGAGCAGAATCAACCTGGACTCTGCCCTTTACCAGCTTAGGTGGGTGATTTCACTATTCCCCTCAATTTGCTCATCTGGAAAACAAGGGTCCTATTAATATATGCTTTATAGGGCAGTTGTGAGAATTAAATAAAATGAAGGATATTTAACACAGCATTTCATGACATCTAATAACCATGAGCTACTTTGGTTTATTTATTTGTTTGTTTGTTTTTTGCTTATTTTTCCTTGAGGCTTTACTATAGCTATGGCCTAGAACACAGTAAGTTTTTCATTTAAGTTGAATGAATGAATGGATGAACGGTGACGAAAAAAAATCTCAAAGATCTATTTCCTTACATGTAAAAAGCATCTTAAAAAAGAATATTCTATGATTCATCTGAATAACATACTGAAGCAGCTTACCAGTCATACAGTGAGATATGTGACAGAAGAGATGTGCTGAAAGATGATTCTCTTAAAAATGTATTATTGGAATTTTTATGTTGTGATAATTTAGGAGGAATGCAACAAAAGTGCTACTTTTCTAAAAAGTTGCTCCTATGTGAATTATGAAATAGATGAATTATTGGCATAGACTTCACAAAGAGAGGCCTTCCTATGGAAAAATAATATTGTAAAATTACACTAAAAGGGGCAACAATCCCCATCTTTGAGCTTGGAGCTATAAGAACCATCCTCACATTAATTGGTCACAGTGTTCCCCAGTGTTTCAAAGGTTGTGGGTACTGCTGGGTGCCTTAATGGAAACCAAAGTACCTGCCTAACAAGTTCCTGACCTGGGATACCTGAGAACCCTGGTCCAAGGTTTGCCTTGATGGTTTCCATCATGCTGCAGGAGTGACAGGAAGACAGGCAGGGAGAGAAATCCTTGATTTTTCTATTGCCTTTCATTAATGCCAGGAGTTCTGCTGAAGATAAGAAAATGTGGATCCACTTCTATTTTATGCTTTGCTATAAAATGCTTTTAATGGGGTTTATCTTTATTACTTTTATTACTATTATTATCATTATTCATAATTTTTAAACAAAACCTTACCTTATAAATTTAAATTCATTGTATCTTTGACTTCCTATAAATTTTAGGGAATTTTAAAGAGCAGTTTTAAATTTATCAGAAAATTAAGAGGAAGGTACAGAGATTTCCCATCTCCTCCCTGTCCCTACACAGGCATACCACCCCCCATTATCAAATTCACCACCAGGATGGTACATTTGCTACAAATGATAAACCTACATTGGCATATTATAATTACTCAAAATCTTTAATTTACATTAGGGGTCACTCTTGGTGTTATATATTCTATGGGCTTGGACAAATACATAATGATATATAGATACCCATCATTGTAGTATCGTGCAGAATATTTTCACTGCCCTAAAAATACTCTATGTTCTGCCTATGCATCCTCCCTTGCCAAACCCTCTCTTTTCAAATTTTTATTCTACCCCTGTAGCTCCTCCTATTTACTATCTTTTAAGTGAGCACACAGTACTTGTTTCTTCGCGGCAGATAGTAGATGATGTAACCTTTGTTTTATATATGCAGGAGGTGAAGTTTTCATTATGTTAAAGATTTGTGTTCTGTACATTTCCCCAGCCATATATTTCAAGAGGAAATCTGCATTCTTTATGAGTCTGGCCCTAAAACTCCATAGATTTCAATTATCCTCTGAGTCTAGTTATGCATCAAAAGATTTTTTTCCCCAAAAATATGGTGCCTAAAATGAAAAGCTGCTAGGTTGTTCATACACTGTGCTTTGAGGAACAGCTTTTCACAGATGGAAAGGCATAAAAATGATGGGCTGTTATCTTGTAGCCTGAAACTCCATGCTCTGAACATATGAAATATTGATATTAAATCAAGATGTACCTGGTTTCCCCCATATGAATCCTTCCAAGTTCCTGACCTCTCTTCTGTTGCTGTTTCATTTTAGGCAGAATTCCAGAGGCAGGGTGGGGATAGAGGGGATGTATGGTCTTAGTGAAAGACAAATTGAAATTGGACTAGCTTGTTTGTATATTAGTAAATTCCAGGAAGGCTGAAAACAGGAAAAAAAAAAAGGGTAGCTACAACATATTCAGACAGATAAACATTTAAGCAATGTGAACTGTTTCACTCATTGACAATGACGTCATTAAAAGCTGATACACAGCACTTCTAATGTTCGTAAGTAATAAACTGTGAAAGAAAATTAATCCTAAACAATATTCTAAAGATTATTAGTTAAAGTAATGCTTGTTGCTGTGAAAACAAATTCAAAGCTTATAATGGCTCAAACACAGATTTTTCACTTATGTACAGTCAAAATGAGTTTCTGATTTACTGGGGCTCACCTCCAGCCAGTGATTTAGGGTCCTGGGCTTCTTCCATCTTGAGGTTCCACTGGCTTTAACACAAAGCTCTCAAAGTTGCCATACTCCTCTGCATCAATTCGTAACGGAAATAGTATAGAGAGGATCTAATCATGGGAGGTTTTCATACACCAGGCTCAGAAATGCTACACATCACTTCTACTCATTCCATTGGCTAGAACTCAGTCACCTGACTACATCTAAGTGTAAGACAGTCTGGGAAATGTCATTGGACTGTGTAGCATGGAAGAGGAAGAAAAGCTTTTGTTGATAATCTAGAAGTCTTTTCTATAACTAGCATACTTTTAATAAACACATCTTTAAAAATTTTCTTCACAGATAATTTGACAAGATCATAAAACAAGTAGGTTATCGGGATAAAGAATGATTTACATAAAAAAGAAAAAAGACATCTCATATTTTTAATACATCCTGAAAATATAATCATGTAGTCTCTGTAATTGTCTTACCCTTCTGTCTAAAAGCAATATAGTAAAAGAAAGTCACATATATCTGGGTTTTCCAAATTCACAAAGCTACAAAGGCAGAGACACCAACTAAACTCAGATTTATCTGTTGCCAACACCCAAATCATCAAACTCTAGAAGATTCTGCCTTTCATTGGATGCACTGGGTCCAGTCCAAACCTTGGTTCTTAATATTTGGTAGAACAGCTACAGAGTCATGAGGACATAGTATGAAATCAAGAGGAATAATTTTTGGAGTATGAGTCATAAAAACTTACAGTGTCAGTAACAGGTAAGTACGGTTCTTTTCAGTGACTCCTGTATAGGTAACAATTATTCCAGGTTCTTTTTAATGACTCTCATCTAATCACAGAGTACTTATATCCATCCCGATAAATTGTACATTTTTTGAAGGTTAACTGTTTCAGGACCTGACACATAATTCAGATTAAGAATTCACTAATTGGGAGTTTCCATTGTGGCTCAGTGGTGAACGAATCCGACTAGGAACCATGAGGTTGAGGGTTCGATCCCTGGCCTTGCTCAGTGGGTTAAGGATCTGGCGTTGCCGTGAGCTGTGGTGTAGGTTGCAGACGCGGTTCGGATCCTGCGTTGCTGTGCCTGTGGCGAAGGCCGGCGGCTACAGCTCTGATTAGACCCCTAGCCTGGGAACCTCCACATGCCGTGGGCGCGGCCCTAGATAAGGCAAAGAGACGAAAAAAAAAAAAAAAAAAAAAA